>JAWZYU010000003.1:14045928-14121928 GCA_038380435.1 Ryuthela nishihirai
ATAGCCGGGGAAGAAAGCACGGGGGTCAATTTTGCTCAGTGTATGAAACTCTCGATTTCACAGGCTTTCATTTGACGCATAAATCATGAAGTTTGTTCGTCGCGTTCGAAAGAGATCGTAGCAATCAGAGGCTGAAACGTGTCCCCGCTCCCATTGAAAATATATGGATACACCATCATCATCATCATCATCATCCTCAAGCAGCCATGGGCTACGGAGGTCCAACCAGACCGTGCAATTTAGTTCTCCAAGCAAGTCTATCCTGAGCTACATCTACTGCATCTGGCCACTGCACACCAATTCTAACAAGGTCCTGTTTGACATTGTCTGCCCACCGCATCCTAGGTCTCCCCTTCTTTCTGAGGCCTTTAGGCGCACTGTTCATAACCCTATTCGCCAATCTATAATTATTCATACGGGCAACATGGCCAAACCAACGGAGTCTCTCTCTGCACAATATGCTGCTTAAAGGAGGTTGCAAACTCCTTTGCCTAATCTCATCATTAGTTGTAAAGTTGAACCACCTAATGCCCAAGATACTGCGTAAGCATCTGGAATCAAAAGCATCTAGTTTCCTGTTATCTTGTTTACAAAGTGTCCAAGTTTCACTACCATAACTAACCCTAGAAAGAACCAAACTATTATACAGTCTAATTTTAGTCTTTAGGTGTATACGCTTATTTCTCCACACTCTCCATAGGTTCTTAAAAGTCCCGGCAGCAATCCCTATTCGTCTGTTAATCTCATGCCGCACATCACCATTATCTGTTACTTAGCTCCCAAGATAATTAAACTGTGACACCTGCTCAAGACTGCAACCATTCAGATTAACTGAATCACAGCCTGCCTGACCAATTTTCATCACTTTAGTTTTCTCTCTGTTTATAACCAAACCTACTCCAGTCTCATCAACAGCTCGAATGAAAGAGTTCATCTCATCAACATCATTTGCCAAAAGGGCTAAATCATCAGCATAATCTAAATCAGAAATTTTCATATCTCCAGCCCATTTAAGGCCAAAATCTTTCCCTTGAAGTGAATTTCGCATAACATAATCAATAACCAAGCTAAAGAGAAAAGGAGACAAAATGCACCCTTGTCGAACACCAGAAGTAATGCTAATCCAATTGCTACAAGCCTTACCAACTTTCACACACGACTCAGTGTTATTATAGAGAGCTTTCATAATGTTAACTAACTTGTCTGGTATACCATATGATCTCACAATCAACCACAAATTATGACGATCAACAGAGTCGAAAGCCTTTTTGAAATCAACAAAGCTAGCAACCAAAGGTTTCTGAAACTCTAAACATTTCTCAAGAATCTGCCTAAGTGAAAATATCTGTGAAAATATCTGATCCACACATCCCCTACCACGTCTGAATCCACATTGCTCATCACGCAATTGACTGTCAACCAGATTCTTAATTCTATTAAGCACAATCATGGAAAGAACTTTACCTGGAACAGAGAGTAGGCTGATACCCCTATAGTTATCACAAGAACTGCGATCACCTTTTTTGAAAATAGGGATAACAATAGCTCTGGTAAAATCCTTAGGAACCATGCCTTTATCATAAAAGATATTCAGAATTTCAGTCATCCAAGTGGTAACCGAAACATTCCCAGCTCTAAGCATTTCCGTAGTAATTTCATCTACCCCTGAGGATTTATGAAGTTTAAGTTTAGAAACGGCCAAAAGAACTTCAGATTGTGTTATAGGGCCAACATTAAAGCCACCAATGCATCTATCATCATTGCAAACAATGGGAGTAGAACTAACTACATTGTTTAGAACATCACTGAAATGCTCAGCCCACCTAGCCATGACAGAATCCTCCCCTTCTATAACCTTACCTTGTTTATCCTTCAATCCTTGTATGCCTGTCCGTTTTCTACCACACAAAACATTAACTATCTGGTACAGCTCTCTGCTGTTGTGCTGTCTAACTGCTTCCTCAGCTTTGTCAGCCAAACCATCAAGCCAAAGATTCTTATCAGCAGCTAACTGATCCTTTACAAGTTTATTAAGGTCTCTGTAATGCTTTCTATTAGGACTAGTAGGGTATTGATTAAGGGCATTCCTGCAGGTCTTTCTTTCGGAAATAAGCTCAAGTGCCTTATCACTCAGATAATTTTGCCCTCTTCTGCTCCTTTTTTCCTAAAAGAGTACTGTTAGTGTCCAAAAACGCCTGTTTAAAATGATCCCATTCTTCCTCAACTTCAGTAGTAAGCAAACCATGACTGTCATAATGACTAAGTAACCTATCATGGTAAGCTTTGGCTATAACTGGATCTTTCAGAGCTTCAGTATTAAAAGTAAATTTTTTAACCCTAGCACAACACTTTTTAAGTTTAAGTTGCAACACACTTTTAACAAGGTAATGGTCAGATCCAATTTCAGCTCCCCTATATGCCCTGGTATTCCTAACAGAACTAGCCCATTTGCTGTTAATTAATATGTAATCAATCATATTCTTATGCAGCCCATCAGGTGAAACCCATGTGTACTTATGTATGTCGCGGTGTTTGTAATAAGTGTTAGTTATTCTGAATCCATTGAGTTTACTTACCTGTAGGAGACGTTGCCCATTGCCATTGCAGCTACCAATACCAAAAGGGCCTATTACTCCTCCCCAAAGGTCAGAGTCAGTACCAACTTTGGCATTGAAGTCACCAAGAACAAGGGTAATATCTCCTTTCTTGACAGAATTCAAAATATCCTGAAGTTGCTCATAAAACCTATCCTTCTCATCCTCATCAGCATCCTCAGTGGGGGCATAACAGCAGATAACATTCAAGTCTTTAACGCTTGTCTGAAATTTTGCTGTAAGAAACCTTTCATTAATGCACTCATATCCTAGAAGAGCATCACTAGCGTGTCTGCTGAGAAGCAGACCCACGCCTTGGTGATGCTTATTGTCGTCCCTCCCTGAAAAGAGAAATTTAAGATTATTTTTAAGAATCTGACCTTTATCTGTCCATCTGGTCTCTTGCAAGCCGAGAATATCTAAATTATAACGGTGGAATTCTTGTGTGAGGACATCAAGAGAAAAAGCTCTGTGCAGAGTCCTCACATTCCAACTACCTATGGAGAGAAAATGGTTAGTGGGATGTTTAAAGAAACTATGTTTATTGAGAGAGGGAATGCCGACAATATCAAACAGCCCCCTAATCGCAGACATGGGGCAAAGACCCGTTCCCCCACTACTAAAGGCTGAAGCCATCTACACTGGAAGACTTCCTCCAATGTAGAATTTGACGATGCCAATAGAAGCAAAGAGTTCAGGTGCCTGCGATGACTTCTGCTCAGGATTATCCACCAGCTGATAAACATATCCTGTGAATCTATTCACTTGGGGTTGTCAACCCACAAACAAACAGAAAACACAGCGGAAGATTTTCCCTCCACAGAAGCCCACCAGTGCAGCAAAATCAGGATCCATAATCAAGCTCAGAGCCATATATCTGTCCAGTCCAGTAGGTTTATATGGTCAGCACCAGGGCCCTGTGTGGTTGACCACTCCTCAGCAGGGTAGAAAAAAAAGAAAAGTAGCCATAGTTGTCCAGATCAGTAGGCCACACTAATCTGGCAGCCCTCCCCTTCCGTTCACTTCCACAAGAGAGTATCTCTTTTGAAAGTTACTAACGGTCCGCACCACGAGAAGGCGGGGTCGGACATTAGGTTCCTCTGCGGCTTAAAAATGCTGACGAACCGAAATAGGTCATGTTTGATACCAAAAAGGAATAGAACATTTAATTTTGAACATCATCATCATCATCATCATCATCATCCTCAAGCAGCCATCGGCTACGGAGGTCCAACCAGACCGGGCAGTTTAATTCTCCAAGCATATCTGTCCTGAGCTACATCTGCTGCATCCGGCCACTGTACACCAATTCTAACAAGGTCCTGTTTGACATTGTCTGCCCACCGCATCCTAGGTCTCCCCCTCCTTCTGAGGCCTCTAGGCACACTGTTCATAACCCTATTCGCCAATCTATAATTATCCATACGGGCAACATGGCCAAACCAGCGGAGTCTCTCTCTGCACAATATGCTGCTTAAAGGAGGTTGCAGACTCCTTTGCTTAACCTCATCATTAGTTACAAAGTTAAACCACCTAATACCCAAGATACTGCGTAAGCATCTGGAATCAAAAGCATCTAGTTTCCTGTTATCTTGTTTACACAGCGTCCAAGTTTCACTACCATAACTAACCCTAGAAAGAACCAAACTATTATACAGCCTAATTTTAGTCTTTAGGTGTATACGCCTATTTCTCCACAATCTCCATAGATTCTTAAAAGTCCCGGCAGCAATCCCTATTCGTCTGTTAATCTCATGCCGCACATCACCAGTATCAGTTATGTAGCTCCCAAGGTAATTAAACTGTGACACCTGCTCAAGACTGCAACCATTCAGATTAACTGAATCACAGCCTGCCTGACCAATTTTCATCACTTTAGTTTTCTCTCTGTTTATAACCAAACCTACTGTACTACCAGTCTCATCAACAGCTCGAATGAAAGAGTTCATCTCATCAACATCATTTGCCAAAAGGGCCAAATCATCAGCATAATCTAAATCAGAAATTTTCGTATCTCCAGCCCATTTAAGGCCAAAAGCTTTCCCTTGAAGTGAATTTCGCATAACATAATCAACAACCAAACTAAAGAGAAAAGGAGACAAAATGCACCCTTGTCGAACACCAGAAGTAATGCTAAACCAATTGCTACAAGACTTACCAACTCTCACACATGACTCAGTGTTATTATAGAGAGCTTTAATTATGTTAACTAACTTGTCTGGTATACCACCATCACAATCAATAACAAATTATGACGATCAACAGAGTCGAAAGCCTTTTTGAAATCAACAAAGCTAGCAACCAAATGTTTCTGAAACTCTAAACATTTCTCAAGAATCTGCCTAAGTGAAAATATCTGATCCACACATCCCCTACCACTTCTGAATCCACATTGCTCATCACGCAATTGCCTGTCAACCAGATTCTTAATTCTATTAAGCACAATCATGGAAAGAACTTTACCTGGAACAGAGAGTAGGCTGATACCCCTATAGTTATCACAAGAACTGCGATCACCTTTTTTGAAAATAGGGATAATAATGGCTCTGGTAAAATCTTTAGGAACCATGCCTTTATCATAAAAGTTATTCAAAATTTCAGTCATCCAAGTGGTAACTGAAACATTCCCAGTTCTAAGCATTTCCGTAGTAATTTCATCCACCCCTGGGGATTTATGAAGTTTAAGTTTAGAAATAGCCAAACTAACTTCAGATTGTGTTATAGGGCCAACATTAAAGCCACCAATGCATCTATCATCATTGCAAACAATGGGAGTAGAATTAACCACATTGTTTAGAACATCACTGAAATGCTCAGCCCACCTAGCCATGACAGAATCCTCACCTTCTATAACCTTGCCTTGTTTATCCTTCAATCCCTGTATACCTGTTCGTTTTCTACCACACAAAACATTAACTATCTGGTACAGCTCTCTGCTGTTGTGCTGTCTAACTGCTTCCTCAGCTTTGTCAGCCAGGCCATCAAGCCAAAGATTCTTATCAGTAGCTAACTGATCCTTTACACGTTTATTAAGTTCTTTGTAATGCTTTCTATTAGGACTAGTAGGGTACTGATTAAGGACATTCCTGCAGTTCCTTCTTTCTGAAATAAGCTCAATTGCCTTTTCACTTAAATAATTCTGTCTCCTCTGCTCCTTTTTCCCTAAAAGAGTACTGTTAGTTTCCAAAAAATCCTGTTTAAAATGGCCCCATTCTTCCTCAACTTCAGTATTAAGCAAACCATGACTGTCATAATGACTAAGTAACCTATCATGGTAAGCTTTAGCTATAACTGGGTCTTTCAGAGCTTCAGCATTAAAGGTAAATTTTTTAACCCTAGCACAACACTTTTTAAGTTTAAGTTGCAAGACTCTTTTAACAAGGTAATGGTCAGATCCAATTTCAGCTCCCCTATATGCCCTGGTATTTCTAACAGAACTAGCCCATTTGCTGTTAATTAATATATAATCAATCATATTCCTATGCAGCCCATCAGGTGAAACCCAAGTGTATGTATGTTTGTCGCGGTGTTTGCAATATGTGTTAGTTATTCTGAAACCATTGAGTTTACTTACCTGTAGGGGACGTTGCCCATTGCCATTGCAGCTACCAATACCAAAAGGGCCTATTACTCCTCCCCAAAGGTCAGAGTCGGTACCAACTTTGGCATTGAAGTCACCAAGAACAAGGGTAATATCTCCTTTCTTGACAGAATTCAAAATATCCTGAAGTTGTCCGTAAAACCTATCCTTCTCATCCTCATCAGAATCCTCAGTGGGGGCATAACAGCAGATAACATTCAAGTCTTTAATGCCTGTCTGAAATTTTGCTGTAAGAAACCTTTCATTAATGCACTCATATCCTAGAAGAGCATCACTAGCATGTCTGCTGAGCAGCAGACCCACGCCGTGGTGATGCTTTCCATCCTCCCTCCCTGTAAAGAGAAATTTAAAGTTATTTTTAAGTATCTCACCTTTACCTGTCCATCTGGTCTCTTGCAAGCCTAGAATATCTAGGTTATAGTGCTGGAATTCCTGCATGAGGACATCAAGAGAATAATCTCTATGTAATGTCCTCACGTTTCACGTTCCTGCAGAGAGAAAATGAATAGTAGGATTTTTAAAGAATTAAAATTTAAAAAAAGGTTTATTGAGATTGGTAGGGCCAACAATAGCAAACAGCCCCCTGATCGCAGGCATGGGGCAAAGACCTGTTCCTTCTCCGGTAAAGGCTGAAGTCACCGATGCTGGTAGGAACTTCAGGCACCACCTTTTCAAGTGGACTTTTTCAAGAGCCATATGGCCTGCCTGAGACACATTACTCCAGTTTAGGCTTGACGATGCCCAACTAGCTAAGTAAGGTTCAGGTACCTGCAATGGCCTCTGATTAGGATTATCCACCAGCTGATGTAAGGTATCCCATGCCTCTGTTCACTTAGAGCTGGCAACCCAGAAGCAAACAGAAAACACCGCAGCAGACTCTCCCTCAACAGAGGCCCACCAGTGCAGCAAGTCCAGGATCCATAACCAAGCTCAAATCCATAAACAAGTCCAGTCTAGTAGGTATAAATGGTCAGCACCAGGACCCTGTGAAGTTGACCACTCCTCAGCAGGGTTGAAAAAAAAGAAAAAAGTGGCCATAGATGACCAGATCAGTAGGCCATACTGAACTGGCAGCCCTCCCCTTCCGTTCCCTTTCAAAAGAGATATTCTCTTTTGAAAGGTACTAACAGCCTGCACCACGAGAAGGCGGGGTCGGACATTAGGTGCTAGACCTGGCCGGTTCTGTGCATCATCACTAGGGATTGGTACACAGCTCTCCTTCCAGTTTACGCCTAGTAGATATTAAAGATTGAAAGGTAAGGAAAGATAACACGAAAAATAGGTTGCAGGCCAATTGCAAGGGTTTGTGAAAGAACAAATGCCCATTGGATTGGATTGTTTTACCTCTGAGCGGCACTTTTTTTGCACACCATGGGATAAATGGCCAGGCCACAAGGACCCCGAAGGCTCAGAGAAGCTTGGGGGAGGGGACCCACTGGAACAGCTGTTGAGAGACAGATGGTAGCCTCCCTTCAAGGCCATTCAGCGTGTTCTTTAACGTGCACAGGGTATATCTCTCCCGCACACAGGGCCACGGCTTAACGTCCCATCCGACGGACGGCGGCCTTTTCAAGTCTATCTTTCGGCCTTTTCAAGTCTCCTACTGACCGTGGGCAGGGCGGGAAATTTTGCGGAGATAAATCTTAACGCTGACCCAGCTGGGACTCGAACCTGGGAACTACAGATTACGAGCCTGGCGCGCTACTGACTGAGCCACCCCTCAGAGGTAAAACAACCCAACACTATATATTTTTTTCTAGATCCGGGTCTGATTATATGTAATTATGAATTATAGCAGGAATAAAATGTATCTCACGTATCAAAATGTTACCCTTCCCCTGAAATATATTTTGAGGCTGTGTGCCCGGCTAAACTAATATCGAAGGTTGTTTCCACCCACTTGAAAAAGGTAATAGATTCTCAAAATACTGTAAAATATGAGTTGTACGCATTTGTCATTTTCATCGCCTTCATTATATGGGGCGGGGTGGCTCAGTCGGTAGCGCGCCAGGCTCGTAATCTGTAATTCCCAGGTTCGAGTCCCAGCTGGGTCAGCGTTGAAATTTATCTCCGCAAAATTTCCCCGCCCTGCCCACGGTAAGTAGGGGACACCGATGGCTTTGGAAAGGCCGCCGTCCGTCGGATGGGACGTTAAGCCGTGGCCCCGTGTTCGGGAGAGCCATACCCTGTGCACGTTAAAGAACACGCTGGATGGCCTTGACGGGAGGCTACCATCTGTCTCCTAACAGCTGTTCCAGTGGGTCCCCTCCCCCAGCCTTCTCTGAGTCTTCGGGGTCCATGTGACCTGGCCATTTAGCCCATGGTGTGCAAAAAAGTGCCGCTCAGAGGTAAAACAACCCAACCCAACAACCTTCATTATGATTATTGTCTCTCCTCTAAATCATCTCAGAGCATGCGCAGTGAATATTTCGACAACGAGTTGGGTTGTTTTACCTCTGAGCGGCTCTTTTTTGCACACCATGGGCTAAATGGCCAGGTCACAAGGACCCCGAAGGCTCAGAGAAGGATTGGGGGAGGGGACCCACTGGAACAGCTGTTGGGAGACAGATGGTAGGCTCCCGTCAAGGCCATCCAGCGTGTTCTTTAACGTGCACAGGCTATGGCTCTCCCGCACACGGGGCCACGGCTTAACGTCCCATCCGACGGACGGCGGCCTTTCCAAGCCCATAGGTGTCCCCTACTGACCGTGGGCAGGGCGGGGAATTTTGCGGAGATAAATCTCAACGCTGACCCAGCTGGGACTCGAACCTGGGAACTACAGATTACGAGCCTGGCGCACTACCGACTGAGCCACCCCCGCTCCGTTTCGACAACGATAAAAGAGTAACGTAAAGGTAATATTTCAGAGTTCTATAACTTAGCTAGATAAATTAATATTTTGCATCTTCCTCCGACAGATGGCGCTGATGGATCATCCGGCAGTCTCGAGGCGGGAGAGCCGACAAGATGAAGGCGGAGCAGGGGACGAAGCCTGGCGGCTTCAGTGCGGTGAACTGTTGGCGGTCTCCGTTACAGCTGAGGATCCGGAGAACAGGCTGCACAGGGAGCAGGGCTCACATCCAGGTGATGTACACTCCTTACTGCTGCTGCACGTGCTGATCCTGATGTTCTGGTAGGCACCCCCCTTATTTTTCTTTCTCTCTCTGTCTCTACCTTAAAAAATGATGCGAATTGAAACTTAATGCGCTAGCTGTTAACGATTCGTTCACTTCCAATATCAGTTTTACGACCTACCTAGAAAATGATAGACTTATTATCTTCCCATAAAAAAATCTCTGCGTCATTTTTTACGTTAAACATCATCTCGACGCTCAGAGGAATCCGAAGTCGTCCGCTGCCTTGAGTCACATCATCGGCGTTACGAGATACTATGCTGGCAACAACCTGATACACCTTATTCGAACCTGAAAAAACGAGAGATACTACTCTGTGTTTTAAAAAAAAATGGATGGCTTCAATAAGTGTTGACCAGAGCCATTGTCGTAGCGTTCTCTACAAGTGAACCCTGTTCAATTTGTTGGAATAAAGTCCGCAGACTGCTCGTGCAACGGAGGACACGTTTCTGCGGTGTTTGCGATGACGAAGAGCAAGGGAGGGACTGGCAGCCATAAAAAACGCAGTCCCTTTGCCGTGGCCCCGACACACGCGCACATCAAGGTCGGATATCAGAAAGCATCGGCGTTCCGTCTTCTCTGATGGGGTGACAAGGTGCGTGAAGGGGTCGTGTTTTTTTTATGTTTGTTGTTGGGAAATGGAGCTTCATTTGAAGGAAGGGGAAGACAACTCTTCAGCGGAAGTATTTGGAGACGAGACTTAACCAGAATCTGTCGTCTTGCAGCATTTCTGTCGCAAAAGAGATCAACACAACGTCATGTGTTGGTTGGCATTTGAAATTTGTGATATGCAAAATGATTTAATATGGAACTCTGCACCTGTGTTGGATCTAGAGAAAAATTGTCATTTCTTTTAAAGCTAAACTTCACACTATCGCTAAAGTAATGAAGGGACACTATATCGATACACGTGTTGATCGATATACGATACGCTGAGTGGGCTTCTCGTCTGCCTTATATCTGTCAAGAGCAAAAAGATCGCAAAAGAAAAAACATCAAAATTCCGCCGCAAACACAAATCTTTTTATACAATCGCCCTCGAAACATTCACCGAAACAGATTATTATAACACACATTTTTATTTACCTTCCTGTTGCTTTTAGTTCGGCATCTGTCGGTTTGTCAAAACAGTTGTTCCATCGTGTCTTTCGAACGCGAAGGATAAACTGAACGATTTATGTGTCGGAAGAAGGGGCGGGAGTGGCTCAGTCGGTAGCGCGTCAGGCTCGTAATCTGTAGTTGACAGGTTCGAGTCCCAGCTGGGTCAGCGTTGAGATTTATCTCCGCAAAATTCCCCGCCCTGCCCACGGTCAGTAGGGGACACCGATGGGCTTGGAAAGGCCGCCGTCCGTCGGATGCGACGTTAAGCCGTAACCCCGTGTGTGGGAGAGCCATACCCTGTGCACGTTAAAGAACACGCTGGATGGCCTTGACGGGAGGCTACCATCATCTCCCAACAGCTGTTCCAGTGGGTCCCCTCCCCCAACCTTCTCTGAGTCTTCGGGGTCCATGTGACCTGGCCATTTAGCCCATGGTGTGCAAAAAAGTGCCGCTCAGAGGTAAAACAACCCAAACAACCCAACCCACCATTATTCCCTCCCCCAAAGAGGAGGGAAATTTCCTGGGGGTCGACAAGTTATATCTCAAATTGAAGCTTGTGACGTTTCCATTGTCATGGGCTATCTGAAACACGACTCCAAAAAAAATTCAAATGAAAGTTTCTGAAGGTAGGTGTTTTTGTTGAAAAAGAAAAAAATATGAGCTAAAAAATTTCTATCTTCCCACGTGCGTCATCTGATAAAAGATGTCCGACTATATGGGGCTCGGACGTAAAACCATGAAAGGGAAAATAAAATCGGCGTTCAAGGTTAGTAGCTGGCCATGAGATTAAAATATGCTGAACGGTTAAAATGGTGTCACAAAAATCGCACTTAGGTTCGGCGTCCAAAAATGGAGGCGAAAGTCATTTCTTCCGAAATAATATAAACATAAGAGGAAGAGTAGGAGTAGTAGGAAGAGTAGGAACAGCTGTTAGGAGATGGAAATCTCTCGTCAAGGCCATCTACCGTGTTCTTTAATATGCACAAGTATGGCTCTCCTACATACTGGGCTACGGCTCAGACCGAAGACGGAACAGGTTGGGTTGTTTTACCTCTGAGCGGCACTTTTTTGAGAACTCTGAGCACACCATGGGCTAAATGGCCAGGTCACATGGACCCCGAAGGCTCAGAGAAGGTTGGGGGAGGGAACCCACTGGAACAGCTGTTGGGAGACAGATGGTAGCCTCCCGTCAAGGCCATCCAGCGTGTTCTTTAACGTGCACAAGGTATGGCTCTCTCCCATACACGGTACCACGGCTTAACGTCCCATCCGACGGACGGCGGCCTTTCCAAGCCCATCGGTGTCCCCTACTGACCGTGGGCAGGGCGGGGAATTTTTGCGGAGATAAATCTCAACGCTGACCCAGCTGGGACTCGAACCTGGGAACTGCAGATTACGAGCCTGGCGCGCTACCGACTGAGCCACCCCTGCCCCGACGGAACAGGGATTAGCGAAGAAAATTTAAAAGCAGACACAATGGGGATTCGAACCTGGGCACACCAGATTACGTGCCTGTCGCTGCCGATTCCTTCCCCTGCTGTTTGTATAAACGAAATACTACAGATTCGTATTCACATGGGGGGAAAACATTGCCAAGAAAACGCATTGTCATCCAAGTAATTGCACACATTCGTAGAGCATTTAATCAAGACAGTGATTACTTGTCAGAGGCTGATTCATTTTCAGTGCTTTTAATCTTGAAATGCTATTCGTCTTGTGTAGGCCCCATTATACATGACATTTCCATTATCGATGATAAGGAGAGAAAATATGCACAGATCTCTACACACGTGGCGAAATGCAATGTTCGTGTACGGCTTATGGATTAGAACAGTAATTACTCAACAGTAAGCATGGCTTATTTGCTCTCGTTACTTAAATTATTCTGCGCTTAGTTGGCGACCTATTGTGTGCTCTCTTCAGCCAACAGAACACTCTTACATGATTTTTTTTTTTTGGTGGATTTAGCTTTAGGAATCTGGCAGTACAGTCAACCACGGATTATTCTGGCATTCGAATGCGCGTGCGCTTCCTATTTACTTAGCTGCTCTTTAATCCAGCAGCCGATCAGGTAAACAAAACTGCATGAATTTATAAACTATCCAAATGATAATTCCAGGAGTGCTACTGCAGTATTCATTAAAGCTGTCTCAGCGAAATAGATATATGTACGAGGTACAGTCTAAAATAGAGCAGTTTAATTTTTTTTGCTGATAATTGACTTTTTTTTGTTGTGTAACGGTACGTTTTTTGTGGAGTTATTCTACGAGATGGTTTCATTTTATCGGCGAGCTTCAGAACTTTTATAGAAATTACTAACCTATTTACCCGACGTTGTTCGGGTATTGAATTGGATTTAGAACTCTAAAATATATAATAGGGGCGGGGGTGGCTCAGTCGGTAGCGCGCCAGGCTCGTAATCTGCAGTTCCCAGGTTCGAGTCCCAGCTGGGTCAGCGTTGAGATTTATCTCCGCAAAAATTCCCCGCCCTGCCCACGGTCAGTAGGGGACACCGATGGGCTTGGAAAGGCCGCCGTCCGTCGGATGGGACGTTAAGCCGTGGCCCCGTGTGCGGGAGAGCCATACGATGTGCACGTTAAAGAACACGCTGGATGGTCTTGACGGGAGGCTACCATCTGTCTCCCAACAGCTGTTCCAGTGGGTCCCCTCCCCCAACCTTCTCTGAGCCTTCGGGGTCCATGTAACCTGGCCATTTAGCCCATGGTGTGAAAAAAAGTGTCGCTCAGAGGTAAAACAACCCAACAACCCTAAAATATATATATGTAGTAGAGGACACCTCTCGCGTCTCAAGCTCTCTTTTGAAAAAACAACTTTTTAAGATAAGCTCCCAGGAAATTTCACTCCCCATTTTTTAGGGAGGGGGGAGGAGAAGAGAGGAGGGAACTCAGTTTTAAATCGCTTATGATACTCCCAGCTCCAGACGCTTTCATATGAAATATAATTCGTCATTCTCAGGAACAGTTGACGCAACGCATTTCCACTTTTTTGCAGAAAGACTTTTTTTTCTAAATGGTAGCTAGGTAGTCACTGGAAGGAGAGCTATGCACCAATCCCCTGTGATGATGCATAGAACCGTCCAGGCATAGCACCTAATGTCCGACCCCGCCTTCTCGTGGTGCGGACCGTTAGTACCTTTCAAAAGAGATACTCTCTTGTGGAAGTGAACGGAAGGGGAGGGCTGCCAGATCAGTGTGGCCTACTGATCTGGACAACTATGGCTACTTTTTTTTCTACCCTGCTGAGGAGTGGTCAACCACACAGGGTCCTGGTGCTGACCATATAAACCCACTGGACTGGACAGATATATGGCTCTGAGCTTGATTATGGATCCTGATTTTGCTGCACTGGTGGGCTTCTGTGGAGGGAAAATGTTCCGCTGTGTTTTCTGTTTGTTTGTGGGTTGACAGCCCCAAGTGAATAGATTCACAGGATATGTTTATCAGTTGGTGGATAATCCTGAGCAGAGGTCATCGCAGGTACCTGAACTCTTTGCTTCTATTGGCATCGTCAAATTCTACCTTGGAGGAAGTCTTCCAGTGTAGATGGCTTCAGCCTTTAGTGGTGGGGGAACGGGTCTTTGCCCCATGTCTGCGATTAGGGGGCTGTTTGATATTGTCGGCATTCCCTCTCTCAATAAACATAGTTTCTTTAAACATCCCACTAACCATTTTCTCTCCATAGGTAGTTGGAATGTGAGGATTTTGCACAGAGCTTATTCTCTTGATGTCCTCACACAAGAATTCCACCATTATAATTTAGATATTCTCGGCTTGCAAGAGACCAGATGGACATATAAAGGTCAGATTCTTAAAAATAATCTTAAATTTCTCTTTTCAGGGAGGGACGACAATAAACATCACCAAGGCGTGGGTCTGCTTCTCAGCAGACACGCTAGTGATGCTCTTCTAGGATATGAGTGCATTAATGAAAGGTTTCTTAGAGCAAAATTTCAGACAAGCGTTAAACACTTGAAAGTTATCTGCTGTTATGCCCCCACTGAGGATGAGAAGGATAGGTTTTATGAACAACTTCAGGATATTTTGAATTCTGTCAAGAAAGGAGATATTACCCTTGTTCTTGGTGACTTCAATGTCAAAGTTGGTACTGACTCTGCCCTTTGGGGAGGAGTAATAGGCCCTTTTGGTATTGGTAGCTGCAATGGCAATGGGCAACGTCTCCTACAGGTAAGTAAACTCAATGGATTCAGAATAACTAACACTTATTACAAACACCGCGACATACATAAGTACACATGGGTTTCACCTGATGGGCTGCATAAGAATATGATTGATTACATATTAATTAACAGCAAATGGACTAGTTCTGTTAGGAATACCAGGGCATATAGGGGACCTGAAATTGGATCTGACCATTACCTTGTTAAAAGTGTGTTGCAACTTAAACTTAAAAAGTGTTGTGCTAGGGTTAAAAAATTTACTTTTAATACTGAAGCTGTGAAAGATCCAGTTATAGCCAAAGCTTACCATGATAGGTTACTTAGTCATTATGACAGTCATGGTTTGCTTACTACTGAAGTTGAGGAAGAATGGGATCATTTTAAACAGGCTTTTTTGGACACTAACAGTACTCTTTTAGGAAAAAAGGAGCAGAAGAGACAGAATTATCTGAGTGATAAGGCACTTGAGCTTATTTCGGAAAGAAAGAACTGCAGGACTGTCTTTAATCAATACCCTACTAGTCCTAATAGAAAGCATTACAGAGAGCTTAATAAACGTGTAAACGATCAGTTAGCTGCTGATAAGAATCTTTGACTTGATGGCTTGGCTGACAAAGTCGAGGAAGCAGTTAGACAGCACAACAGCAGAGAGCTGTACCAGATAGTTAATGTTTTGTGTGGTAGAAAACGGACAGGTATACAGGGATTGAAGGATAAACAAGGTAAGGTTGTAGAAGGTGAGGATTCTGTCTGGTTCTGTCTGGTTCTATTCCCATTGTTTGCAATGATGATAGATGCATTGGTGGCTCTAATGTTGGCCCTATAACACAATCTGAAGTTATTTTGGCTGTTTCTAAACTTAAACTACATAAATCCCCAGGGGTAGATGAAATTACTATCGAAATGCTTAGAGCTGGAATGTTTCGGTTACTACTTGGATGACTGAAATTCTGAATATCTTTTATGATAAAGGCATGGTTCCTAAGGATTTTACCAGAGCTATTCTTATCCCTATTTTCAAAAAAGGTGATCACAGTTCTTGTGATAACTATAGGGGTATCAGCCTACTCTCTGTTCCAGGTAAAGTTCTTTCCATGATTGTGCTTAATAGAATTAAGAATCTGGTTGACAGTCAATTGCGTGATGAGCAATGTGGATTCAGAAGTGGTAGGGGATGTGTAGATCAGATATTTTCACTTAGGCAGATTTTTGAGAAATGTTTAGAGTTTCAGAAACCTTTGGTTGCTAGCTTTGTTGATTTCAAAAAGGCTTTCGACTCTGTTGATCGTCATAATTTGGGGTTGATTGTAAGATCATATGGTATACCAGACAAGTTAGTTAACATAATGAAAGCTCTCTATAATAACACTGAGTCGTGTGTGAGAGTTGGTAAGACTTGTAGCAATTGGTTTAGCATTACTTCTGGTGTTCGATAAGGGTGCATTTTGTCTCCTTTTCTCTTTGGCTTGGTTATTGATTATGTTATGCGAAATTCACTTCAAGGGAAAGATTTTGGCCTTAAATGGGCTGGAGATACGAAAATTTCTGATTTAGATTATGCTGATGATTTGGCTCTTTTGGCAAATGATGTTGATGAGATGAACTCTTTCATTCGAGCCATTGATGAGACTGGTAGTAGGGTAGGTTTGGTTATAAACAGAGAGAAAACTAAAGTGATGAAAATTGGTCAGGCAGGCTGTGATTCAGTTAATCTGAATGGTTGCAGTCTTGAGCAGGTGTCACAGTTTAATTATCTTGGGAGCTATGTAACAGATAATGGTGGTGTGCGGCATGAGATTAACAGACGAATAGGGATTGCTGCCGGGACTTTTAAGAATCTATGGAGATTGTGGAGAAATAGGCGTATACACCTAAAGACTAAAATTTGACTGTATAATAGTTTGGTTCTTTCTAGGGTTAGTTATGGTAGTGAAACTTGGATACTTTGTAAACAAGATAACAGGAAACTAGATGCTTTTGATTCCAGATGCTTACGCAGTATTTTGGGCATTAGGTGGTTCAACTTTGTAACTAATGATGAGGTTAGACAAAGGAGTTTGCAACCTCCTTTAAGCAGCATATTGTGCAGAGAGAGACTCTGTTGGTTTGGCCATGTTGCCCGTATGAATAATTATAGATTGGCGAATAGGGTTATGAACAGTGTGCCTATAGGCCTCAGAAAGAAGGGGAGACCTAGAATGCGATGGGCAGACAATGTCAAACAGGACCTTGTTAGAATTGGTGTGCAGTGGCCAGATATAGCTCAGGATAGACTTGCTTGGAGAACTAAATTGCACGGTCTGGTTGGACCTCCGTAGCCCATGGCTGCTTGAGGATGATGATGATGATGATGGGGGAAAAATTGGGAACCCTTGGTTTTCTTTATGGTCAAAGGAAACTGCTTACCGAAATCGGGTGCTCCTAGTTTCTCCGTTTAGGAAAGGTTCTTGGTCCTTTTCTCTGAGAGGAAGGAGCGTTTTTCATGGGTAGGAAATAGCAAAGTGCTCGCCAGGGCTAGATCGAGGGGGGGGGGGGGGGGTAGTGAGTCAAGGTGGTCATGACCTTGAAAATACTAGTAAAGGTAATGGAGGCAAAAAGTTATTAAATTTGTACATATTTCATGCATTTTTCAAGAACTTTTAAAGAACTCTAAAATGGAAAGGAAAATGTTATTCTGCAGGGAAAATGAAGTCTCTTGACTCCCCCCCCCCCTCCCCTTATTTGTTTTTAGATCTGGGTTTAAAGGTAATAGGCTAAATAAATATTGGGTGACAAAATATAGAAATAGAGACAAAAGATAAAATAAAAAAATAAAGCCAAAGTCATTTTTTTTTTCTATTTTTTGAGAGTGAAAAGTTAAAAATGAATTAAAATATATATTTATTTCTGCTTTACATCTATAGTCTTCTCTCTTGAAGTCATTTCGGGTTTAGATTGTTTACTTCTGAAAATATTTTGCCAAACAGTGGGCGAAATGTCGAAATCTGAAGGACACAAATGGCTCAGAGATGGGTTGGGTTGTTTTACTCTAAGCAGCACTTTTTTTGCCGACAATGGCTACAAAGACCCCCGAGGTCTCAGAAAAGGTTAGGGGGAGGGTTTTGTGTTGGGTTGTTTTACCTCTGAGCGGCACTTTTTCGCACACCATGGGCTAAATGGCCAGGTCACATGGATCCCAAAGGCTCAGAGAAGGTTGGGGGAGGGGACCCACTGGAACAGCTGTTGGGAGACAGATGGTAGCCTCCCGTCAAGGCCATCCAGCGTGTTCTTTAACGTGCACAGGGTATGGCTCTCCCGCACACGCGGCCACGGCTTAACGTCCCATCTGACGGACGGCGGCCTTTCCAAGCCCATCGGTGTCCCCTACTGACCGTGGGCAGGGCGGGGAATTTTGCAGAGATAAATCTCAACGCTGACCCAGTGTCACCGAGCTCGAAGGAAATAAAAGGTTTGGGTTGTTTTACCTCTGAGCGGCACTTTTTTGCACACCATGGGCTAAATGGCCAGGTCACATGGACCCCGAAGGCTCAGAGAAGGTTGGGGGAGGGGACCCACTGGAACAGCTGTTGGGAGACAGATGGTAGCCTCCCGTCAAGGCCATCCAGCGTGTTCTTTAACGTGCACAGGGTATGGCTCTCCCGCACTCGGGGCCACGGCTTAACGTCCCATCCGACTGACGGCTGCCTTTCCAAGACCATCGGTGTCCCCTACTGACCGTGGGCAGGGCGGGGAATTTTGAGGAGATAAATCTCAACGCTGACCCAGCTGGGACTCGAACCTGGGAACTACAGATTACGAGCCTGGCGCGCTACCGAGTGAGCCACCCCCGCCCCTAGATGGAGGACACCCATTGAATAGCTGTTAGGAGACAGATGTCCGATGGTAGCTTCGCGTTAGGGCCATGCAGCATGTTCTTTAACGTGGGCAAGGTATGGCTCTCCCTCACACAGGGCCACGGATTTGCATCTCATCCGACGGACGGCGCCCTTTCCAAGCCCATTGGTATCCCTTACTTGGCAGGGTGGGAAGTTTTGCGGAGATAAATTTCAACGCTGGCCCAGGTGGGACTGGAACCCGAATCCTGCAGATTACGAGCCTGGCGTGCTAACGAGTGAGCCACCCCCGCCCCGATGAATTGGGGAAGAGGATACAGTAGACTGCTGTCAGAAAATAATTAAAAGCCTCCAGAGACCATCCAGTATATTTCTTAACATGCACAGATATGGTTCTCCAGAGCAAGACAACGGCTTACATTCCATCCGATGGAAGGCATCCTTTCCAAAATTATCGGTGTCCCTTTATTCCCAGATGGCAGAATGACGATTAGTTGAGAAAAACTTCTTTGCTGAATTGATGATTCAAAGTGTGCTATTTCTAGAAAAGTGTGAAGATCATTGGTCTAGAAGAATCAGAAATCTTCGATCTGTCAAAGAAGTTTTTTAATATACTATGGCCGAGTGGTTAGCTCGCTTGACTACTGATCTAAGGGACCCGGGTTCGAGTCTCGGGTAAGGCATGGCTGTTTGTGTCGTTTTTCTGCTGAGGTCCTGCCATCCTCTCAGATCTTCTACTATGGCATATAAACTGACAGGCTCCTGTCAGACCTCTGTGGCAAGCAGCTGCTTGAGGGGGTATAAATATATAAGTAAGTCTGCCTCCTTCCTGGGGGCGGGGGTGGCTCAGTCGGTAGCGCGCCAGTAATACAGGCTCGTAATCTGTAGTTCCCAGGTTCGAGTCCCAGCTGGGTCAGCGTTGAGATTTATCTCCGCAAAATTCCCCGCCCTGCCCACGATCAGTAGGGGACACCGATGGGCTTGGAAAGGTCGCCGTCCGTCGGATGGGACGTTAAGCCGTGGCCCCGTTTGCGGAAGAGCCATACCCTGTGCGCGTTAAAGAACACGCTGTATGGCCTTGACGGGAGGCTACCATCTGTCTCCAACAGCTGTTCCAGTGGGTCCCCTCCCCCAACCTTCTCTGAGCCTTCGCGGTCCATATGACCTGGCCATTTAGCCCATTGTGTGCAAAAAAGTGCCGCTCAGAGGTAAAACAACCCAACCCAACTGAAGCTATTGGAGTCTGGGTTCGAATCATGGGTTTAGGGCGTGGTCATTTGTTCTGCCATGACCTGCATATAACTTGTTAACTTTGTGGGTCTGATCGTTAAAGGAATGAAAAAGAAACCTGCATGTAGATTCTTGATGGTTGTAATCTCTGATGCTTCTCTAAAGTAGAGCGTTTTCTGACCCATGGGGTGGAGCATGGTGCGATGGAGGCATTCAGAAATGTTTGGACGCATTTAGAGACAAACGGGCCCCTTCCAATCAAGAAATTAGCAGTTAAACAGGCGCACAGCTAGAGGAGGGGCTTAGTTTTTCGTTCCACCATTTATTTCATTTCTCCCACTTCTCCGAAAATATTTTTGGATATACGCCTGACAATAAATATCAGTAAAACATATTTATGTGCTCAGCAGGGCGTAACTGCCTCTCCTCCTAGAAAACAAACCACTCCACAGACCCCTCCCCTCACTAAGAAATTATACCCTAGTCAGAAACGTGTTCCCGATAGGGAGGGTCCGGATCCCCCCCCCCCCCCCCCCGCCGCCTTCGAAAATCCGATCGTCTTATGCGAAATCTGAAATTTGTTCTTGCTTTGAAATCCAAAGCAGTTTCTTTTGTATAATTTTACCTTAGTACCATATTTCTTGTCCGACATTCAAAATAGATTTAAAAAAAAACTGCAAAATCTTATTCCATATAGAATATGATTTTAACCTTTCCTCTTCGGTGAAATATTTGAGTCATTGGGAAACCCTACTCAACTTCCCAAACTAAATTCTGAATACTAAATTAAGGTTGCTGGTTCGGTGTTATTTATGCTGAGAATATTTAAGAGTTTTGGAGTAAAGCTGATTTTGAATCCTATTACACGGAATTTTATATTTATTCGACAATTATTTTTATGGTCAATTAAAGGACTCCAATGGCTTTATTCTGAATTATTTCCTTCTGAACTGTATGGTTCCCACTGACGAAAGTCGGGGAGTGTCACGGAAGAGATCTGTCCGTGCCGCCTTGACCCCTGGCAAGGTCAGATGAGGAGGAGCGTCTGGTGGTTTGCAGGCGTTGCAAGGAATGTTTGGTTACGGCAAAGGAGATGCTTTCTCTCTTCGAACCCTAAATCACCCTGGAGATAGGGGTACGAGTAACAGGAAAGGGGGTAGGGGCAATAAAGTTGTTCCTGCTTTGAGGAATAGCTTGAGGTACACATAAAACAACAACCAGCCACACAAATAGCTTCGGAAACTGTTGAAAGCAGAATCTAAAGAAAAGGAGAAAGTTCTCCTTTAAGGGAATGGTTATGCAGTTCAGTTAGTTTTTGAAGTCGTGAGAAGATTAAATTTATAGCAATTCGTTTTGTCTTTTCTTGTTATACCATATTTAAGAAAAAAAAATCAAGTTCGTAAGCGGTTGGTTGGTTGTTTTACCTCTGAGCGGCACCTTTCTGCACATCATCATTATCCTGAAGCAGCCATGGGCTACGGAGGTCCAACCAGACCGCGCAGTTTAATTCTCCAAGCATATCTGTCCTGAGCTACATCTGTTGCATCCGGCCACTGTACACCAATTCTAACAAGGTCCTGTTTGACATTGTCTGCCCACTGCATCCTAGGTCTCCCCCTCCTTCTGAGGCCTCTAGGCACACTGTTCATAACCCTATTCGCCAATCTATAATTATCCATACGGGCAACATGGCCAAACCAGCGGAGTCTCTCTCTGCACAATATGCTGCTTAAAGGAGGTTGCAGACTCCCTTTGCCTAACCTCATCATTAGTTACAAAGTTAAACCACCTAATACCCAAGATACTGCGTAAGCATCTAGAATCAAAAGCATCTAGTTTCCTGTTATCATGTTTACACAGCGTCCAAGTTTCACTACCATAACTAACCCTGGAAAGAATAAAACTATTATACAGTCTAATTTTAGTCTTTAGGTGTATACGCCTATTTCTCCACAATCTGCATAGATTCTTAAAAGTCCCGGCAGCAATACCTATTCGTCTGTTAATCTCATGCCGCACATCACCAGTATCAGTTATGCAGCTCCCAAGGTAATTAAACTGTGACACCTGCTCAAGACTGCAACCATTCAGATTAACTGAATCACAACCTGCCTGACCAATTTTCATCACTTAATTTTCTCTCTGTTTATAACCAAACCTACTCTACTACCAGTCTCATCAACAGCTCGAATGAAAGAGTTCATCTCATCAACATCATTTGCCAAAAGGGCTAAATCATCAGCATAATCTAAATCAGATATTTTCGTATCTCCAGCCCATTTAAGGCCAAAATCTTTCCCTTGAAGTGAATTTCGCAAAGCATAATCAAACTAAAGAGAAAAGGAGACAAAATGCACCCTTGTCGAACACCAGAAGTAATGCTAAACCAATTGCTACAAGACTTACCAACTCTCACACATGACTCAGTGTTATTATAGAGAGCTTTCATTATGTTAACTAACTTGTCAGGTATACCATATGATCTCACAATCGACCACTCCTACACTCCTGACCAGGTCTCATTTATGTTAGGTTTTGACCAGGTTTTCATTATATATAGAGATGTCACAAATTATGACGATCAACAGAGTCGAAAGCCTTTTTGAAATCAACAAAGCTAGCAACCAAAGGTTTCTGAAACTCTAAACATTTCTCAAGAATCTGCCTAAGTGAAAATATCTGATCCACACATCCCCTACCAATTCTGAATCCACATTGCTCATCACGCAATTGCCTGTCAACCAGATTCTTAATTCTATTAAGCACAATCATGGAAAGAACTTTACCTGGAACAGAGAGTAGGCTGATACCCCTACAGTTATCACAAGAACTGCGATCACCTTTTTTGAAAATAGGGATAATAATGGCTCTAGTAAAATCTTTAGGAACCATGCCTTTATCATAAAAGTTATTCAAAATTTCAGTCATCCAAATGGTAACTGAAACATTCTCAGCTCTAAGCAATTCCGTAGTAATTTCATCCAACCCTGGGGATTTATGAAGTTTAAGTTTAGAAATAGCCAAACTAACTTCAGATTGTGTTATAGGGCCAACATTAAAGCCACCAATGCATCTATCATCATTGCAAACAATGGGAGTAGAATTAACCACATTGCTTAGAACATCACTGAAATGCTCAGCCCACCTAGCCATGACAGAATCCTCACCTTCTATAATCTTACCTTGTTTATCCTTCAATTCCTGTATACCTATTCGTTTTCTACCACACAAAACATTAACTATCTGGTACAGCTCTCTGCTGTTGTGCTGTCTAACTGCTTCCTCAGCTTTGTCAGCCAAAGATTCTTATCAGTAGCTAACTGATCCTTTACACTTTTATTAAGTTCTTTGTAATGCTCTCTATTAGGACTAGTAGGGTACTGATTAAGGACATTCCTGCAGTTCCTTCTTTCTGAAATAAGCTCAAGTGCTTTATCACTTAAATAATTCTGTCTCCTCTGCTCCTTTTTCCCTAAAAGAGTACTGTTAGTTTCCAAAAAAGCCTGTTTAAAACGGCCCCATTCTTCCTCAACTTCAGTATTAAGCAAAACATGACTGTCATAATGACTAAGTAACCTATCATGGTAAGCTTTAGCTATAACTGGGTCTTTCAGAGCTTCAGCATTAAAGGTAAATTTTTTAACTTTAGCACAACACTTTTTAAGTTTAAGTTGCAAGACACATTTAACAAGGTAATGGTCAGATCCAATTTCAGCTCCCCTATATGCCCTGGTATTTCTAACAGAACTAGCCCATTTGCTGTTAATTAATATATAATCAATCATATTCCTATGCAACCCATCAGGTGAAACCCATGTGTATTTATGTATGTCGCGGTGTTTGTAATATGTGTTAGTTATTCTGAAACCATTGAGTTTACTTACCTGTAGGAGACGTTGCCCATTGCCATTGCAGCTATCAATACCAAAAGGGCCTATTACTCCTCCCCAAAGGTCAGAGTCGGTACCAACTTTGGCATTGAAGTCACCAAGAACAAGGGTAATATCTCCTTTCTTGACAGAATTCAAAATATTCTGAAGTTGTCCGTGAAACCTATCCTTCTCATCCTCATCAGAATCCTCAGTGGGGGCATAACAGCAGATAACATTCAAGTCTTTAATGCTTGTCTGCAATTTTGCTGTGAGAAACCTTTCATTAATGCACTCATATCCTAGAAGAGCATCACTAGCATGTCTGCTGAGCAGCAAACCCATGCCTTGGTGATGCTTTCCATCCTCCCTCCCTGTAAAGAGAAATTTAAAGTTATTTTTAAGTATCTCACCTTTACCTGTCCATCTGGTCTCTTGCAAGCCTAGAATATCTAGGTTATAGCGCTGGAATTCCTGCATGAGGACATCAAGAGAATAATCTCTATGTAATGTCCTCACTTTCCACGTTCCTGCAGAGAGAAAATGATTAGTAGGATTTTTAAAGAAATTAGGTTTATTGAGATTGGTAAGGCCAACAATATCAAACAGCCCCCTGATCGCAGGCATGGGGCAAAGACCTGTTGCTCCTCCGCTAAAGGCTGAAGTCACCGATGCTGGTAGGAACTTCAGGCACCATCTTTTCAAGTGGACTTTTTCAAGAGCCATATGGCCTGCCTGAGACACATTACTCCAGTTTAGGCTTGATGATGCCCAACTAGCTAAGTAAGGTTCAGGTACCTGCGATGGACTCTGATTAGGATTATCCACCAGCATGGACTAAATGGCCAAGTCACAAGGACCCCGAAGGCTCAGAGAAGGTTGGGGGAGGAGACCCAGTGGAACAGCTGTTGGGAGACAGATGGTAGCCTCCCGTCAAGGCCATCCAGCTTGTTCTTTAACGTGCACAGGGTATGTCTCTTCCGCACACGGGGCCACGTCTTAACGTCCCATCCGACGGACGGAGGCCTTTCCAAGCCCATCGCTGTCCCCTACTGACCGTGGGCAGAGCGGGGAATTTTTGCGGAGATAATTCAACGCTGATCCAGCTGGGGCTCGAACCTGGAAATTGCAGATTACGAGCCTGGCGCGCTACCGACTGAGCCACCCCCTGAGTTACCTGAACTTGGTTTCCTCCGGATGCGAAAGGCACACATCCGGAGGAATAGCCACCACCGAATATCTAAGAAGGTTAAAAAAAAAAGTAGATTAAGATTTAAAAAACGTTTTTTTTTGGCATTTGGTTGTTTTTAAACTATTTATTTTTGTATTATATGTAATCACACACTTAATTATCAGTGAATTAATGAGATCGCAGATATTTTCGAAAATTTCCTGCATTACCACTTGGTTTTAAATTTTGGTTCCCTCTTGAAATTTTTTCTTACCATCTCCCCCCCCCCCAACAGAAAATATTTTATGGTTATGTACCTGTAGTCCGAGCGGCACTTTCTGGGCACACATTGGGATTAAAATTGAGGTTAGAAAAGGACGCTTAGAGTTTTGAAAGGGAATTCAGGTGGAAGTCTGCGGTCAATCCATCCTGTGCGTTCTTTAACGTTCACCGAGCTCGTTCTCTCGCCAAGTGATCACGGCTCTTCTTTTCAAGCCCACAAGTTTCCCATTAACCGAGGCCAAAGCGGAATTAGAGTAAGAAATCTCACTGGTGCTGAGATTGCTGCAACCCCTGAACTAAGAGAATCGAGGTCCGACCATGATTTCTCCATCTGGGATCTGCTCACAAGCGGAAGTTCTGGACATTTTCTCTTTTTTCTTTTACTCTCCTTCTCGGTTGTTGGGTTGCTTTTTCTGGTTGCACTTTTGTGCACACAATGGGCTAAATGGCCAGGTCACCAAGATCCCAAGGGCTCAGAGAAGGTTGGAGAAGGAGATCCATAGGACTGCTGTTAGGAGATAGAAAGAAGCCTCCCATCAAGATCATCCAGCGGGTTCTTTAAAGCTCACAGGGTATGGCTCTCCTACACGCGGAATCACGCCTTAACTTCCCAGCCTATGGATGGCAGCCTTTCAAAGCCCATCGGTATCCCATTTCTTAGAGAGGGGTGGATGGGGGTTAAGCGGAGATAAATCTCAAATGCAGATTAAGAGCCAGGTCCCCTTCCGACTGAACTAACCCTAGTCTCTCTTTACTATTATCAGTACACCGCTGGGCTTTTCGATTATTCGAAGATATATATACATTTATGCTATTCGTTTTTCCTCTTTGACGAAGAGGTTTCTTTACTTCAAGGGAAGAATCGAGCTAACATGGAAGAGAATTTGAAGCTTTGCGTGCGATCTCAATCAGCGGAAATAATGTGGGCCACAGGTGGTGGAGTTGGAGGTCGGATGGGAAAATTGATGCCATGCCACCTCAGCAACCAGATGGCAAACAGAAAGGGTGAGCCATCTAGATCTGATGGATGGGTCTTTCATTCAACGAATTCAAAAGGAAAAAAATCTCGCTGTCTTCTCTTTTATCGATGAAGACCAAGCATGACACATCTAGTAAATTGAGCAGAAGCGTTTTCATTCCAATGATCCTGATTCAGCTGCCAGAGAGATTTTGGGTTTGGTCATTCCAATGATCCTGATCCAATGATCCAGATTTTGGGTTTGGTCATTCAGCCATCCCGTGGTCGAGTGGTTAGCACGCTTGGCTACTGATCTACGGGACCTGGGTTCGAGCCCCCGATAAGGCATGGATGTATGTGTCGTTTTTCTGCTGAGGTCCTGCCATCCTCTCAGATCTTCTACTATGACATATAAACTGGCAGGCTCCTGTCAGACCTTTGTGGCAAACAGCTGCTTGAGGGGGTATTTATTTATTATTTTTTTATTTATTTTAATTCTAACACTATTTTTTGCCCAGAATGATTAAATGGCAAAAATCCAAGAACCCAAAGAGCTCAGAACTTAGTAGAGGAAGAGGATCTATTGGACAGCTATTGAAAATTTCCGATCAAGACTATTCAGCATGTTCTTTGATATACACACAGCGCCATGGCTTAATATCCCATCAGATGGCTAAAGATCTTCCCAAGCCCATTACTCTGCCTGCCTTTCTCATTGTATACAGAACTGGGTCTAACGGAGAAAATCTTAATGTAGGAGTATTTAGGACTCGAGAACACCACGAGGCATGCTACAGACTGAGCCAACCACTAATGCTAATATAGAAGGGGCCACTTTATTTAATACTATTAATCCATTCCCTAATTCCATTTCATTCGCTTTTCTCAAACCATTATTTTCACGTGCAAGATTTTCTTCTGCTATGACTATTCAGTAATTCATTTCATGCATTCTTGGTATTACATACATACACAGTCCTCAAGAATCCATGGGCCACGGAGGTCCAACCAGACTATGGAATTTAGAACTCCAAACACTTCTGTCCTGAGTTCCACCTGCCGCATTTGGCCACAAAAGGACAATTGAACTATATCCTGTTTCACATTGTCTGCCACTGCATCCTAAGTCTCTCCTTTTTTCAGAGTCCTTCCCTCACACCCTATTCACTAATCTGTAGTGATGCTTATTTGCAACATGGTCAAAGCAAAAGCAGTCTCTTTGCATAATATGCTGCTCAAAAAAAGATTGTCAACTCCTTCCCGTAACTTCATCATTAGTCAATCAAGTCAAACCAAAGCCCAGTATATTATATTAACATGTAGAATCAAAGCAATCAGATTTCCTGCTATCTTCCTTACAAAGGGTCCAAGTTTCAAGTTCATAACAAACTTTAGAAAGAACCAAACTCTTTATACAGCCTAATTTTAATATTCAGGTGTGCATGACTATTCCACACTCTCCATGAATTCCCAACCGCAATCCCTTATTCTTCTGTTTATCTCATGCCGCATATCACCAGTATCTGTAGCATAGCTCCCAAGATAATTAAACTGAGATACTTCTTCCAGCGCTCAACCATTCAAAATAACTGAATCGCATCTTGCTGGGCCAATTTTCATCACTCGAATTTTCTCTGTTTATCACTAAACCTATCCTATTAACAATTCCATTACTAGTTTTAAGAAAAGGGTTGATCTCCTCAATATCATTTGACAATTTGGGCAAATCGTCAGCATAATTTAAGTCAGATATTTTCATATCTCTAGACTAGGGGTTCTCAACATGGGGTACGCGGTAAAAAGTTTTTGGGCTACGCTGTGAGAGCTCAAAAGTCGCTAGATATGTTATATATATATATTGTTACGACAGAAGGAATCTGGCAACCGAAAGCAAAAAGTTTCAGCCAACGAATAAGAACGTTGGGAGAATTTGGAGAAGGAGAGTGGAGCGTTAACGGTCGTTTTGTATTGTAACGGTCGTTGTGTTGTAACGGTCGGTGAGTTCGAAAATGGACGGTGAGCTGTTCTGAGACAGTGCGCGTAAGTATCAAGAAGTAACTTGATGTGTTGTGTATACGCGGAAGGATAAAAGTGGGATCTTTTATCGTTAAGTATCAAGAAGTAACTTGATGTGTTGTGTATACGCGGAAGTATAAAAGTGGGGACTTTTATGGCTAACTTCGAATGTCTACACGGACTGTCTTTTTGTTCGGCTAGTGTGTGAACAGTTATTAGCACAGGACGAGAATTGGTTTACGAGTGAAGATCTTCGGGTGACCTGGTAAATCAAGTAAAAGGTAGTATTTAGTAAAATACACAGAGCTGATATTGTGTGCTCTACGCAGGAAGATTGATGATTTGTGCATGTTAGTAGTTGATTGGTTAATAAGATACTTCATCCATATTTCCTTTGTAACAATTTACCTTGTATTGAATTTGGTTTTGAAATATAGCTTTTAATACTCACGCTCAGTGGCTATCCATTTTTGTGATCCGCAACATTTGGTGTCAGGAGTGGGATAATTTATTGAATGCCGTTAACTAGAAGTATGGATGAATTAGTAAAGTTGATAAATAGCTTGAAAGCCGATATGGCTACACAAATGAATGACATTAAAAATCAAAATAATGACTTGAAAGCCGATATGGCTACACAAATGAATGACATTAAAAGTCAAAATAATGACTTGAAAGCCGATATGGCTACACAGATGAATGACATTAAAAGTCAAAGTAATGACTTGAAAGCCGAAATGGCGGCACAAAATAATGAGTTGAGAACGGAGATAGTTTCTCAAAAAGATGATTTGAAAGCCGAAATAGCGGCACAAAATACTGAGATGAGAGCTGAAGTGGCTTCTCAAATTGATAAGATTTCTGATAAGTGTAAGGACATTATGACCGAACTAAATAGTGTAAAAGATGATCTTGATAGTGTTAAGTTAGATTATAAACATGAAATTGAAATTGTAAAAACTGATTGTGAACGCCAGTTTCAGATTTTGAGAAATGAAATGTTACCTTCTGCCTGTGATAATAATAATTCTAGTGGAAATAATGTTATTACACATATCGCTAAAAATACAACTAAACCTTCTACATATGATGGTCAATCATCTTGGACAGTATTTAAAACACAATTCGAAGTTATCGCTACAGCCAATGAGTGGAATGAATTCCAAAAGGCCAGTTTTCTTGCAGCTTCCTTAAGAAATTCTGCTGCGGAAGTTTTGCAGTCTGTTCCAGAAGAAAAACGACTTGATTATCAAAGTCTAGTTTCTGCATTAGAACTAAGGTTTGGTGATAGTTATTTAAAACAATATTACGTGACTCAATTTAAACATCGCATGCAGAAAAATGGTGAAACTTTGCAAGAGCTTGCTAGTGATATTGAGCGTCTAGCTAGATTGGCTTATAGTAACTGTCCACCAGAAATTCAAGATAATTTAGCTCAATTACAATTTATTGATGCTATTGCTGACCCTGACACTCAGCAATCTCTGAGGATGTTGGAAGGTGAATCCTTAAAGTCAGCTGTGGTACATGCTATGAAATACGAGTGCTCCAGGCTTTCCTCCCGAGCGAACAAACGTGCAGTGAGATTTGTGAGTGCAGAAGAAACTGCAGAAAAGGATAATGAAATGAAAGAACTAACCAAAGCCATACTATCCGTTTTGAAAGATATAAAAGGTTCTTCAAAACCTACAACAGACCTCCAGTGTTGGAATTGTGGCAAGACCGGACACATTCGTACCAACTGCACTAGGAAACGAATGAGGAGTCCAAGTCCATCAACTAGACAACAAGATCAGGGAAACAGAAAATTAGTCAATCTTGCGAGGCAAAGGCTGGTTGTTGATTGGTTGGCCCCAGGGGAAGTCGCCCACGTTTCAACATTACATGGCGATAATAATGGATTAGTAGCTGATGGAGCCATAAATGGAATGCCTTGCCGTATGATAGTCGACACTGGTGCAAATGTAACTTTACTCAGAACGGATATAATAAAGAAAATAATACCTCACCCAAACTTGAATACTACACAGTCTAGAATAAGCCTACAAACGGCCACTGGAGATCGTGCAAAAGTTCATGGAAAAATAGAACTTAATATTCGAGTTGGTAGCTGTCTGGTTCGCCATCCTGTTTACATCGCTGACATCTACGACGAATGCATATTAGGCCTTGATTTTCTTAAGAAACATGGATTCAACATTAGACCCAGTGATAACCTACTCATCTATGAGACAGAAGAGATTCCTCTGCTTAGCCGGACGTCTGATTCTTTATCAAGCGTAACTCCAATATTAGTGACGGAAGACACAGAGATCCCAGCACAAAGTGAAGTTATAGTCCGTGGACATCGGGCGGAGACTTCTGGGGCCTTCCGATTGGCAGTTACTGATGCCTCTGGTAAAGGAGCTTTGGCTCATAATATCCTGGTTGCAAGGACTTTAGTCAGAATAGATAAAGAACAGATCCCTATCAGAGTGATGAACTGTAACAAATCCAGCAGAATGTTAAAAAAAGGTGAGGAATTAGCAATATGTGAAGCTGTTACCTGTGTAACAAGTATAAATAAAATAGAAGTTACCGATTCACATCAAAATCATACAGACATCCCATCTCATCTTACTGAATTATGGAGAGAAACAAGACAAATATTAACTGAAAACCAAGCTGTTAAGGCCGAGAACTTATTAAAAGAATTTTCTGACATTTTTTCTGCCACATCAAATGATTATGGTCGTACTAACCTGACAGAACATAAAATCAACACTGGTGATTCTCCTCCAGTCCATCTGCCGGCAAGAAGGCTTCCATTGGCAAAAAGAGAGGAGACGGAACAACTCATAAAGGACATGGAAGCTCAGGGCATTATAGAACCATCACAGAGTCCCTGGACATCACCAGTAGTTCTTGTCAAGAAAAAGGATGGATCTACACGATTTTGTGTAGATTATCGCAGATTAAATGACGTAACAAAGAAAGATTCCTTTCCTTTACCCAGGATTGACGATACACTAGACACTTTATCTGGGTCAGAATGGTTCTCAACATTAGATTTAAAGAGCGGCTATTGGCAAGTTGGTATACGTCCTGAAGACCGTGAGAAAACAGCTTTCAGTACAGGGAATGGACTTTGGCAGTTTAAGGTGATGCCATTTGGACTTTGTAATGCACCTGCCACATTTGAGCGACTAATGGAGTCAGTGCTCAAAGGTTTGTCTTTGGAGGTCTGCCTGGTTTACTTGGACGACATCATAGTTCTTGGAAGAACTTTTGAAGAACATTTGAGAAATCTTCGTCAAGTATTTGAAAAACTTAAGGCAGCCAAGTTAAAATTGGGACCGACAAAGTGTAAACTGTTCCAGCAAGAAGTTCATTACCTTGGTCATGTGATCACTACAGCAGGGATTAAGACTGATCCTAGTAAGATAGAAGCTGTAAGAGACTGGCCTCCACCACAAGATGTTCATCAACTTCGTAGTTTTATTGGACTTTGCACCTACTATAGAAGATTTGTCAAAGGTTTCTCCAACATCGCAAGGCCATTACATCGTCTGACAGAAGAGGGCCAGCGGTTTATGTGGACCACCGAATGCGATATAGCCTTTCAACAGCTAAAGAAAACTCTTTCCACAGCACCAGTGCTAGCGTACCCACAAACTGGAAAACAATTCGTGATAGATACTGACGCAAGTAACACAGGAGTTGGTGCTGTGCTTTCACAAGAACAAGACGGACAAGAGAGAGTTATTGCATACTTTAGTAAAACTTTATCCAAACCAGAGCGGAATTACTGTGTAACACGCAAAGAACTGTTAGCAATAGTAAAAGCAATAGAACATTTTCATCATTATCTCTATGGCCAGAAATTCCTTATACGTACTGATCATGCTGCACTTAGATGGTTATTAAACTTCAAAAACCCTGAAGGACAAATCGCTAGGTGGATACAACGGTTACAAGAATACGATTTCTCCATCGAACATCGAAGTGGTAAAATGCATAAGAATGCAGATGCTCTTTCCAGGCGCCCATGTATTGACAACTGTAAACATTGCTATAATGCAGAACTGAAATTTGAAACTAAAGAGATAATGCCCATAAGACAAATAGTATCGACACAAACAAACAGTGACGCCCCTAACATCTGGAATCCAATTGAAATCAGGAAGGCTCAACTAGATGATGAAGACATAAAACCAATATTAGAATTGATTGAAAAATCTGATGTAAGACCTAATTGGGAGCAAATCTCGAGGTATAGTCCAACTACTAAAAGTTACTGGGCACAGTGGGACTCCTTAAAAATGGAAGACGGAGTATTATACAGAAGATGGGAGAATCCCACTGGGCGGCTGATCCGTTGGCAGATAATCCTTCCTCGATCCCGAGTGGAACTTGTGATGAAAGATGTACATGATAGTGCCACTGGAGGACACTTCGGTGTTAATAAGACATTAGCCAAAGCCAGGGAACGATTTCATTGGCTGAAAAGTAGGGCAGACGTTGAGAGATGGTGTAGGCAATGTGAAGCCTGTGCAGCAAAGAAAGGCCCTAAGACTAGGAGTCGGGGTAAGCTGCAGACGTATAACGTTGGTGCCCCTTTTGAAAGAATAGCCATTGATGTAATGGGTCCGTTTCCTAGAACTGATGATGGAAATCGATATTTATTAGTGGTAATGGATTATTTCACAAAGTGGCCTGAGGTATATCCCATCCAAGACCAGGAAGCAACAACAGTGGCTGAGATGATAGTTAATAACTTCATTAGTAGGTATGGAGTACCTTTACAACTCCACTCTGATCAAGGACGGAATTTTGAATCCAATGTGTTTAAAGGCATCTGTCAACTATTAGGCATTCAGAAAACCAGAACAACTCCCTTACACCCTCAGTCGGATGGTATGGTTGAAAGGTTCAATAGAACAATTGCTCAGCATTTAGCATTATTTGTGAACGACCACCAACGTGACTGGGATCGCCATGTACCACTCCTTTTGCTGGCATATAGAACGGCAGTGCATGAGACAACTGGACAGACACCTTCCATGATGATTTTTGGAAGAGAGTTACGTCTTCCCTGTGACCTTTTATATGGTCGGCCCGAAACAATGCCTGTGTCCACTCCACAATACGTACAAGAATTGCAACAACGACTAGAAGAAATCCATCACTCCGTTAGACATAACATCGACATAACAAGTGACAGAACCAAAACAAGATATGACAGTAAAATAAATGGAACTATTTTCAATCAAGGAGATCTTGTCTGGCTATACAGTCCACATAGAAAGAAAGGACTATCTCCAAAACTTCAGAAACCTTGGGAAGGTCCATATACAATAGTTAACAGGATTAATGACGTGGTATATCGCATTCGTCGACGTCCAGCTACAAAGTGCAAGGTGGTTCACGTGGATCGTTTGGCCCCGTTTCATCGAAGAACTGAAGAAACTTTGGAATCCAGAATTGTTCGGGACGAACAAGACCTAGGAAGGGGGCAGTGTTACGACAGAAGGAATCTGGCAACCGAAAGCAAAAAGTTTCAGCCAACGAATAAGAACGTTGGGAGAATTTGGAGAAGGAGAGTGGAGCGTTAACGGTCGTTTTGTATTGTAACGGTCGTTGTGTTGTAACGGTCGGTGAGTTCGAAAATGGACGGTGAGCTGTTCTGAGACAGTGCGCGTAAGTATCAAGAAGTAACTTGATGTGTTGTGTATACGCGGAAGGATAAAAGTGGGATCTTTTATCGTTAAGTATCAAGAAGTAACTTGATGTGTTGTGTATACGCGGAAGTATAAAAGTGGGGACTTTTATGGCTAACTTCGAATGTCTACACGGACTGTCTTTTTGTTCGGCTAGTGTGTGAACAGTTATTAGCACAGGACGAGAATTGGTTTACGAGTGAAGATCTTCGGGTGACCTGGTAAATCAAGTAAAAGGTAGTATTTAGTAAAATACACAGAGCTGATATTGTGTGCTCTACGCAGGAAGATTGATGATTTGTGCATGTTAGTAGTTGATTGGTTAATAAGATACTTCATCCATATTTCCTTTGTAACAATTTACCTTGTATTGAATTTGGTTTTGAAATATAGCTTTTAATACTCACGCTCAGTGGCTATCCATTTTTGTGATCCGCAACAATATGTTTTATTCCCATTGTTATACTATAACTATAGTTTTATCTATCTATACAAGGGGTACGCCAGTTACATACACATTTTCAGGGGGTACGTGAAGCATAAAAGGTTGAGAATCACTGATATATATGTTTTATTTTATTCCCATTCTTATACTATAACTATAGTTTTATCTATCTGTACAAGGGGTACGCCAGTTACATACACATTTTCAGGGGGTACGTGAAGCATAAAAGGTTGAGAACCACTGATATATATGTTTTATTTTATTCCCATTGTTATACTATAACTATAGTTTTATCTATCTATACAAGGGGTACGCCAGTTACATACACATTTCCAGGGGGTACGTGAAGCATAAAAGGTTGAGAACCACTGATATATATGTTTTATTTTATTCCCATTGTTATACTATAACTATAGTTTTATCTATCTATACAAGGGGTACGCCAGTTACATACACATTTTCAGGGGGTACCTGAAGCATAAAAGGTTGAGAATCACTGATATATATGTTTTATTTTATTCCCATTCTTATACTATAACTATAGTTTTATCTATCTGTACAAGGGGTACGCCAGTTACATACACATTTTCAGGGGGTACGTGAAGCATAAAAGGTTGAGAACCACTGATATATATGTTTTATTTTATTCCCATTGTTATACTATAACTATAGTTCTATCTATCTATACAAGGGGTACGCCAGTTACATACACATTTCCAGGGGGTACGTGAAGCATAAAAGGTTGAGAATCACTGATATATATGTTTCATTTTATTCCCATTCTTATACTATAACTATAGTTTTATCTATCTGTACAAGGGGTACGCCAGTTACATACACATTTTCAGGGGGTACGTGAAGCATAAAAGGTTGAGAACCACTGATATATATGTTTTATTTTATTCCCATTGTTATACTATAACTATAGTTCTATCTATCTGTACAAGGGGTACGCCAGTTACATACACATTTCCAGGGGGTACGTGAAGCATAAAAGGTTGAGAATCACTGATATATATGTTTTATTTTATTCCCATTGTTATACTATAACTATAGTTTTATCTATCTATACAAAGGGTACGCCAGTTACATACACATTTTCAGGGGGTACGTGAAGCATAAAAGGTTGAGAACCACTGATATATATGTTTTATTTTATTCCCATTGTTATACTATAACTATAGTTTTATCTATCTATACAAGGGGTACGCCAGTTACATACACATTTTCAGGGGGTACCTGAAGCATAAAAGGTTGAGAATCACTGATATATATGTTTTATTTTATTCCCATTCTTATACTATAACTATAGTTTTATCTATCTGTACAAGGGGTACGCCAGTTACATACACATTTTCAGGGGGTACGTGAAGCATAAAAGGTTGAGAACCACTGATATATATGTTTTATTTTATTCCCATTGTTATACTATAACTATAGTTTTATCTATCTATACAAGGGGTACGCCAGTTACATACACATTTCCAGGGGGTACGTGAAGCATAAAAGGTTGAGAACCACTGATATATATGTTTTATTTTATTCCCATTGTTATACTATAACTATAGTTTTATCTATCTATACAAGGGGTACGCCAGTTACATACACATTTTCAGGGGGTACCTGAAGCATAAAAGGTTGAGAATCACTGATATATATGTTTTATTTTATTCCCATTCTTATACTATAACTATAGTTTTATCTATCTGTACAAGGGGTACGCCAGTTACATACACATTTTCAGGGGGTACGTGAAGCATAAAAGGTTGAGAATCACTGATATATATGTTTTATTTTATTCCCATTCTTATACTATAACTATAGTTTTATCTATCTGTACAAGGGGTACGCCAGTTACATACACATTTTCAGGGGGTACGTGAAGCATAAAAGGTTGAGAACCACTGATATATATGTTTCATTTTATTCCCATTGTTATACTATAACTATAGTTTTATCTATCTATACAAGGGGTACGCCAGTTACATACACATTTCCAGGGGGTACGTGAAGCATAAAAGGTTGAGAACCACTGATATATATGTTTTATTTTATTCCCATTGTTATACTATAACTATAGTTTTATCTATCTATACAAGGGGTACGCCAGTTACATACACATTTTCAGGGGGTACCTGAAGCATAAAAGGTTGAGAATCACTGATATATATGTTTTATTTTATTCCCATTCTTATACTATAACTATAGTTTTATCTATCTGTACAAGGGGTACGCCAGTTACATACACATTTTCAGGGGGTACGTGAAGCATAAAAGGTTGAGAACCACTGATATATATGTTTTATTTTATTCCCATTGTTATACTATAACTATAGTTCTATCTATCTATACAAGGGGTACGCCAGTTACATACACATTTCCAGGGGGTACGTGAAGCATAAAAGGTTGAGAATCACTGATATATATGTTTCATTTTATTCCCATTCTTATACTATAACTATAGTTTTATCTATCTGTACAAGGGGTACGCCAGTTACATACACATTTTCAGGGGGTACGTGAAGCATAAAAGGTTGAGAACCACTGATATATATGTTTTATTTTATTCCCATTGTTATACTATAACTATAGTTCTATCTATCTGTACAAGGGGTACGCCAGTTACATACACATTTCCAGGGGGTACGTGAAGCATAAAAGGTTGAGAATCACTGATATATATGTTTTATTTTATTCCCATTGTTATACTATAACTATAGTTTTATCTATCTATACAAAGGGTACGCCAGTTACATACACATTTTCAGGGGGTACGTGAAGCATAAAAGGTTGAGAACCACTGATATATATGTTTTATTTTATTCCCATTGTTATACTATAACTATAGTTTTATCTATCTATACAAGGGGTACGCCAGTTACATACACATTTTCAGGGGGTACCTGAAGCATAAAAGGTTGAGAATCACTGATATATATGTTTTATTTTATTCCCATTCTTATACTATAACTATAGTTTTATCTATCTGTACAAGGGGTACGCCAGTTACATACACATTTTCAGGGGGTACGTGAAGCATAAAAGGTTGAGAACCACTGATATATATGTTTTATTTTATTCCCATTGTTATACTATAACTATAGTTTTATCTATCTATACAAGGGGTACGCCAGTTACATACACATTTCCAGGGGGTACGTGAAGCATAAAAGGTTGAGAACCACTGATATATATGTTTTATTTTATTCCCATTGTTATACTATAACTATAGTTTTATCTATCTATACAAGGGGTACGCCAGTTACATACACATTTTCAGGGGGTACCTGAAGCATAAAAGGTTGAGAATCACTGATATATATGTTTTATTTTATTCCCATTCTTATACTATAACTATAGTTTTATCTATCTGTACAAGGGGTACGCCAGTTACATACACATTTTCAGGGGGTACGTGAAGCATAAAAGGTTGAGAATCACTGATATATATGTTTTATTTTATTCCCATTCTTATACTATAACTATAGTTTTATCTATCTGTACAAGGGGTACGCCAGTTACATACACATTTTCAGGGGGTACGTGAAGCATAAAAGGTTGAGAACCACTGATATATATGTTTTATTTTATTCCCATTGTTATACTATAACTATAGTTTTATCTATCTATACAAGGGGTACGCCAGTTACATACACATTTCCAGGGGGTACGTGAAGCATAAAAGGTTGAGAACCACTGATATATATGTTTTATTTTATTCCCATTGTTATACTATAACTATAGTTTTATCTATCTATACAAGGGGTACGCCAGTTACATACACATTTTCAGGGGGTACCTGAAGCATAAAAGGTTGAGAATCACTGATATATATGTTTTATTTTATTCCCATTCTTATACTATAACTATAGTTTTATCTATCTGTACAAGGGGTACGCCAGTTACATACACATTTTCAGGGGGTACGTGAAGCATAAAAGGTTGAGAACCACTGATATATATGTTTTATTTTATTCCCATTGTTATACTATAACTATAGTTCTATCTATCTATACAAGGGGTACGCCAGTTACATACACATTTCCAGGGGGTACGTGAAGCATAAAAGGTTGAGAATCACTGATATATATGTTTTATTTTATTCCCATTCTTATACTATAACTATAGTTTTATCTATCTGTACAAGGGGTACGCCAGTTACATACACATTTTCAGGGGGTACGTGAAGCATAAAAGGTTGAGAACCACTGATATATATGTTTTATTTTATTCCCATTGTTATACTATAACTATAGTTCTATCTATCTGTACAAGGGGTACGCCAGTTACATACACATTTCCAGGGGGTACGTGAAGCATAAAAGGTTGAGAATCACTGATATATATGTTTTATTTTATTCCCATTGTTATACTATAACTATAGTTTTATCTATCTATACAAAGGGTACGCCAGTTACATACACATTTTCAGGGGGTACGTGAAGCATAAAAGGTTGAGAACCACTGATATATATGTTTTATTTTATTCCCATTGTTATACTATAACTATAGTTCTATCTATCTATACAAGGGGTACGCCAGTTACATACACATTTCCAGGGGGTACGTGAAGCATAAAAGGTTGAGAATCACTGATATATATGTTTTATTTTATTCCCATTGTTATACTATAACTATAGTTTTATCTATCTGTACAAGGGGTACGCCAGTTACATACACATTTTCAGGGGGTACGTGAAGCATAAAAGGTTGAGAACCACTGATATATATGTTTTATTTTATTCCCATTGTTATACTATAACTATAGTTCTATCTATCTATACAAGGGGTACGCCAGTTACATACACATTTCCAGGGGGTACGTGAAGCATAAAAGGTTGAGAATCACTGATATATATGTTTTATTTTATTCCCATTGTTATACTATAACTATAGTTTTATCTATCTATACAAAGGGTACGCCAGTTACATACACATTTTCAGGGGGTACGTGAAGCATAAAAGGTTGAGAACCACTGATATATATGTTTTATTTTATTCCCATTGTTATACTATAACTATAGTTCTATCTATCTATACAAGGGGTACGCCAGTTACATACACATTTCCAGGGGGTACGTGAAGCATAAAAGGTTGAGAATCACTGATATATATGTTTTATTTTATTCCCATTGTTATACTATAACTATAGTTTTATCTATCTATACAAAGGGTACGCCAGTTACATACACATTTTCAGGGGGTACGTGAAGCATAAAAGGTTGAGAACCACTGATATATATGTTTTATTTTATTCCCATTGTTATACTATAACTATAGTTTTACCTATCTATAGAAGGGGTACGCCAGTTACATACACATTTCCATAGGGTACGTGAAGCATAAAAGGTTGAGAACCACTGATATATATGTTTAATTTTATTCCCATTGTTATACTATAACTATAGTTCTATCTATCTATACAAGGGGTACGCCAGTTACATACACATTTCCAGGGGGTGCGTGAAGCATAAAAGGTTGAGAACCACTGATATACATGTTTTATTTTATTCCCATTGTTATACTATAACTATAGTTCTATCTATCTATACAAGGGGTACGCCAGTTACATACACATTTCCAGGGGGTGCGTGAAGCATAAAAGGTTGAGAACCACTGATATATATGTTTTATTTTTTTTGAAAATAGGGATAATAATAGCTCTGGTAAAATCTTTAGGAACCATGCCTTTATCATAAAAGTTATTCAAAATTTCAGTCATCCAAGTGGTAACCAAAACATTCCCAGCTCTGAGCATTTCTGTAGTAATTTCATCTACCCCTGGGGATTTATGAAGTTTTAGTTTAGAGATAGCCAAACTAACTTCAAATTGTGTTATAGGGCCAACATTAAAGCTGCCAATGCATCTATCATCATTACAAACAATGGGAGTAGAACTAACCACATTGTTTAGAACATCACTGAAATGCTCAGCCCACCTAGCCATGAGAGAATCCTCACCTTCTATAACCTTACCTTGTTTATCCTTCAATCCCTGTATGCCTGTCCGTTTTCTACCACATAAAACATTAATTATCTGGTACAGCTCTCTGCTGTTGTGCTGCCTAACTGCTTCCTCAGCTTTGTCAGCCAAGCTATCAAGCCAAAGATTTTTATCAGTAGCTAACTGATCCTTTACACGTTTATTAAGCTCTCTGTAATCTTTTCTATTAGGACTAGTAGGGTACTGATTAAGGACATTCCTGCAGTTCCTTCTTTCTGAAATAAGCTCAATTGCCTTATCACTTAAATAATTCTGCCTCCTCTGCTCCTTTTTTCCTAAAAGAGTACTGTTAGTTTCCAAAAAAGCCTGTTTAAAATGGTCCCATTCTTCCTCAACTTCAGTATTAAGCAAACCATGACCGTCATAATGACTAAGTAACCTATCATGGTAAGCTTTGGCTATAACTGGGTCTTTCAGAGCTTCAGTATTAAAGGTAAATTTTTTAACCCTAGCACAACACTTTTTAAGTTTAAGTTGCAAGACACTTTTAACAAGGTAATGGTCAGATCCAATTTCAGCTCCCCTATATGCCCTGGTATTTCTAACAGAACTAGCCCATTTGCTGTTAATTAATATATAATCAATCATATTTCTATGCAGGCCATCAGGTGAAACCCATGTGTATTTATGTATGTCGCGGTGTTTGTAATATGTGTTAGTTATTCTGAAACCATTCAGTTTACTTACCTGTAGGAGACGTTGCCCATTGCCATTGCAGCTACCAATACCAAAAGGGCCTATCACCCCTCCCCAAAGGTCAGAGTCAGTACCAACTTTGGCATTGAAGTCACCAAGAACAAGGGTAATATCTCCTTTCTTGACAGAATTCAAAATATCCTGAAGTTGTCCGTAAAACCTATCCTTCTCATCCTCATCAGCATCCTCAGTGGGGGCATAACAGCAGATGACATTCAAGTTTTAATGCTTTTAATGCTTGTCTGAAATTTTGCTGTAAGAAACCTTTCATTAATGCACTCATATCCTAGAAGAGCATCACTAGCATGTGTGCTGAGCAGCAGACCCACGCCTTGATGATACTTTCCATCCTCCCTCCCTGTAAAGAGAAATTTAAAGTTATTTTTAAGTATCTCACCTTTACCTGTCCATCTGGTCTGTTGCAACCCTAGAATATCTAGGTTATAGCGCTGGAATTCCTGCATGAGGACATCAAGAGAATAATCTCTATGTAATGTCCTCACGTTCCACGTTCCTGCAGAGAGAAAATGATTAGTAGGATTTTTAAAGAAATTAGGTTTATTGAGATTGGTAGGGCCAACAATATCAAACAGCCCCCTGATCGCAGGCATGGGGCAAAGACCCGTTCCTCCTATGCTCTTGTAAATTTCCCGTAATTGTTTAATGTTTTTGGAAGTTGGAAATAATTTTGGGATTGTAACCTTGTGTTTTTCTCGTGAGAGATTTTAGATTTAAATTGATTGTCAAAAAATATTTTAAAGCGCCAATCGCTGCAAAGTTCAATCGAAAGGTGGCTGACATGCTTGAGTCTGATTTTCACGAACAGCCGTGGAAAATATTCTGCTATTTAAGCCTTAAGGGGGGGGGGGAGTTATATCTCCCCTTTGGTACTCCATTGAGTGACATAAATTTCGAATTCGAGTATCCAACATTTGCAAGAAATGTTTTTGATGTAAATGATCTCTAGTGGCCAAAAGTTCTCGACCAAAGTTTGGGGGAAGGAAGAATGCCCACCACATTTATCTGTTTGAAAATCTGATGAATTGATTTCCCAATTTGAGACGGAACTATGGCGCCAGCCGAAAATGCTACGTTTGTGAAATGCACGAGGAAAGAGGGAATTTTATCAGACCGACAACGAACGCAGTTTTCTGGGGAAGTTGGTGAAATGGAAGGAAACCCTTGGCGCGAGGAAGCGGGATGCCGGTGGCTCTCTGTCATCGCTTCCGCTTGGAACAAGCTGTTTCCTTCGCTTGGCCGGAGACTCGAAATGAATGGAATTGGTCGAACACTCTGTTGCTGGAAAGGATTGTTCGGGCTCATTTAATAAGGGAAGTGTTGGTAATCATGCTGGTAGAGAATTGATTCTTTTCTAAGTAAACGTTATGGAAGGCAAATGCTGTGTGCTAAATAAAGTTGCAAAAATGGTAGCTTAAAATCTGCATAGTTTATAAAGCTATCAAGTATAAATTATAAATGCTTATTAACGATTTATGAAAAAAAAATCTTTTTACGAGTCTACTTGATATGGAGGTTTTACAAAGACCAGTGGTGGTCTAAAAATTAGGAAAGCAGTCCCTGCAGAGTCTTTTTTGATATGATATCTCTCAATACAGTTCGCGCCAGGCTCGTAATCTGTAGTTCCCAGGTTCGAGTCCCAGCTGGGTCAGCGTCGAGATTTATCTCCGCAAAAATTCCCCGCCCTGCCCACGGTCAGTAGGGGACACCGATGGGCTTGGAAAGACCGCCGTCCGTCGGATGGGACGTTAAGCCGTGGCCCCATGTGCGGGAGAGCCGTACCCTGTGCACGTTAAAGAACACGCTGGATGGCCTTGACGGGAGGCTACCATCTGTCTCCCAACAGCTGTTCCAGTGGGTCCCCTCCCCCAACCTTCTCTGAGCCTTCGGGGTCCATGTGACCTGGCCATTTACCCCATTGTGTGCAAAAAAGTGTCGCTCAGAGGTAAAACAACCCAACCCAACTCAATACAGTGAAAATCACTTATGTCAGGAGAAATAGGCACCATAGAAACAGATCTGGGATGCAGGCAGAATCATCTTGGACGCTCTTCTGACCGGACCATTTAGCTCTTTGTGCTAAAAGTGCCGCCTAAAGGTGAAAGAGAACAATATAACTCTATTGTATTTATTCTTTTTTTTTCCCACCTGCCCTTCAGCAGAAAAGAAATAATAAGAAGCGACCATGCTCATGATGGTTTTAAACCCGAGTTCTTTTCGTTTTTCAGTTAAGCACAGCGACAGATGATCTTGGCATGAAGATTTTAATGTCAAGAAAATAGCTCAAGGTAGTTTCTTCTCGAAAAATATACGATTTCCAAAATACCATCTTCTCAACAAATTTTTATTTTTTTCTCTCTCGAGAAATCAGTCGATTAATTATTATTTTATTATAATAAATGTTATTTTAAAATATCACGTGTTAATTCTTATGAATGACTGTCCTACCGTAACTTGAAGGATAAGAATAAAAGAGACGACTGACTTTAAACTACGCATGGCCGAGTGGTTAGCACGCTTGGCTACTAGAACTAAGGGACCTGGGTTCGAGCCCCGGGCACACTTGGCTACTGATCTAAGGGACCTGGGTTCGAGCCCCGGGTAAGGCATGGTTGTGTGTGTCGTTTTTCTGCTGAGGTCCTGCCATCCTCTCAAACCTTCGACTCTGGCATATAAACTGACAGGCTCCTGTCAGACCTCTGTGGCAAGCAGCTGCTTGAGGGAGTATTTATTTATTATTTATTTTTATAAAGAATAAAAGAGACAACGACTTGACGCTACATTTGGAAAAGTACAGGGACAAGCCCACATTATCTGAATGAAAGGTACAATCAAAGGTCCCTAACTTTAAAATAAATAAATAAAATAAATACCCCCTCAAGCAGCTGCTTGCCACAGAGGTCTGACAGGAGCCTGTCAGTTTATATGCCAGAGTAGAAGGTCTGAGAGGATGGCAGGACCTCAGCAGAAAAACAACACGAACATCCATGCCTTACCCGGGGCTCGAACCCAGGAATGAACATTTTATATAAAAATATTTCGTCATATGACCGGAAAAATGCGAAATGAAATTATGTTGAACTCGTACTCGTTTGGTGAGCTGTTGAAAGTAGTTTGCTAACCCTAGCTTGTCAGTCGCTACACTAAATGGATCCGAGTGAGTCCTAATCTAAGAGTTCTTGGGGTCCTTGTGACCTCATTATCTAGGCCGTTATGCGCAAAAAAAAAAAAGTGTTCCTTAAAGGTGAGTTGGGTTGGGTTGTTTTACCTCTGACGGACACTTTTTTGCACACCATGGGCTAAATGGCCAGGTCACAAAAAAAACCCAAAGGCTCAGAGAAGGTTGGGGGAGGAGATCCACTGGAACAGCTGTTGGGAGACAGATGGTAGCCTCCCGTCAAGGCCATCCAGCGTGTTCTTTAACGTGCACAGGGTATGGCTCTCCCGCACACGGGCACACGGCTTAGCGTCCCATCCGACGGACGGCGGCCTTTCCAAGCCCATCGGTGTCCCCTACTGACCGTGGGCAGGGCAGAGAGTTTTGTGGAGATAAATCTCAATGCTGATCCAGTTGGGACTCGAACCTGGGAACTGCAGTTTACGAGCCTGGCGCGCTACCGACTGAGCCACCCCCCGCCTCCCCCTTAAATGTGAAAGAATACAACATAACCTTCTATATTTTTGATTTCTCAGACTGAAATTATTCTTAATATTATTGCTTTAAATTCTATGTTCTTCTTTAGTTCCTGGGGAAACGATCTCACATTGCTATCACTTATTTAATTCCACACGCTTGGTTTCATTTAGAATCCTTTTATGCAAGAAATTACTACATAACTTTGTCTCAACGCATGGCACATTATTAAAGAGCAACGTTTCATCGCTTAAGTAGAAAAAGAAAAACTGAAATTATATTTTGTTGAAGTGATACTTACGCCCAGGGGCGTAGCGAAGGGACAATGGTTAGGTGGGGGGGGGGGGGGGGGGAGAGAACGAAAATTTTCCAGCTCGAAAACGAATTTTGCCAACTGAGAAAATAAGTACTTTCAATGAATTTAATTATGTCTCTGTCTGGCTACTGATCTAAGGGACCTGGGTTCGAGTCCCGGTTAAAGCATGGATGTCTGTTATCTTTCTGCTGAGGTCCCGCCATCCTCACAGTCCTTCTAAATATTAAATAAAAATAAATACCCCCTCAAGCAGCTGCTTGCCACAGAGGTCTGACAGGAGCCTGTCAGTTTATACGCCACAGCAGAAGGTCTGAGAGGATGGCAGGACCTCAGCAGAAAAAAAAAGCACATGCATCCATGCCTTACCCGGGGCTCGAACCCGGGTCCCGTAGATCATTAGCCCAGCGTGCTAACCACTCGGCCACGGGAAGGCCACAGTCCTACTCTGGCGTATTAAATTGACAGGCTCCTGTTAGACCTCTGTGGTAAGCAGCTGCTTGAGGGAGTATTATTTATTTATTCTGTCAGGGCGTACCCAGCTTTTCGTTCGGGAGGGGGGGGGGGGAGAGGGGATGTTGCCAAGTTGCTTCGATTTTACAACCGTCGTCATTTCACAAAAAGAAAACCCCTATTATTCATCTCGCTTTCATTTTTACCAAGTTCAAAGTTTTCCCGGTTTCCTACTCTCCTTAACTTCACAAAATTAATCCCAATTTTTACATCTCCCCTGAATTTGCCAAGTCACTTCAAATATGGCCAACTCCCCGGGATTTTGTCAAGTTTCCTCGATTTTGTCAACTTTCATTAATTTCATAAAACCAATCCCAATTTTCACAACTCGCCTGTATTTTACCAAGTGGATTCGAATTTTGTCAACTGCCCTATATTTTGCCAAGTTTCCTCGATTATGACAACTAACCTAGATCTTTCTAACTCCTCTTAATTTTACCCAAAAAAATCTAAATTTTCAAAACTCACCTGGATTTTGCAAAGTTTTTCAACAACGATGGGATTGGAAATTTGGATTTTTTTAACACCGATGGGCTTAGAAAGGTCGCCGTGCGTCGGATGGAACGCTAAGCCGTGGCCCCGTGTGCGGGAGAGACATACCCTGTGCACGTTAAAGAACACACTGGATGGCCTTGACGGGAGGCTACCATCTGTCTCCCAACAGCTGTTCCAGTGGGTCCCCTCCCTCAACCTTCTCTGAGCCTTCGGGGTCCATGTGACCTGGCCATTTAGCCCATGGTGTGCAAATAAGTGCCGCTCAGAGGTAAAACAACCCAACCGGTCTCTTTGATCAGTTACCAAACACGTTATCCACTGGGTCCCCCAAATTTAGATCCTAAGTTACCATTGGCATCCACGGGAATTTGCTGTGGGTGCGCATATCGGGGTTCAGGGAGGTCACGAGGCGTAGCGTGAAAGGCAACTGGGGAGACTATGAGACTGCACACTTGATGCCTCGATAACTTCTAGGTTTTAATCTCAATTCTCTTCCTTAATGGCATTTGCTTTATTAGAGTATCTCCAGGAAGATAAAATTAACCTCTTCTCTCCCGAGAAATTTCTTCGAGCGCCACTGGCCAGAACGGTTAAAATGAACGGAACGCATAATTGGTACAGTCGCTCAAAAAAGTATCCGAACACTAAGGTTAATTACAGAATTCAGAAAAAATATCTGGCACTGATTTTTTTTTAGAAATTAGTGATCTGGCAACCTTTGTGTCACGTGATTACAGAATTCAGGAAAAATATCTGGAGCGTGTACAGCAACTGTACACGCTCCAGCTGTATGTGTACAGTTTTATGTGTACAGCTTTATGTGTAGCAGTTTTATGCTCCAGCTGTATGTGTACAGTTTTAGAAATGAGTAATCTGGCAACCTTCGTGTCACGTGTCACGTGACACGAAGGTTGCCAGATTACTCATTTCTAAAAAAATCGTTGCCAGATATTTTTTCTGAATTCTGTAATCAACCATAGTGTTCGGATACTTTTTTGAACGACTGTACGTTTGGAGAAAATACTTTCCTTAAGAGGAAAAAAAAAAAATCCTTGGACGGCGTTTTTATAAGTTATGGTTGAATCCAGCCACCTATCATTCCTATATAACTAATCTTTCTAAATCTGGAAATATCGCTCTTAGGGTTACAGGAACCTGTTTAAATTATTGTAAGCAATAATATAATATTCTGTAACATCCGGGGGAAGGAGAGGCATGGACTTATAATCCTTCCCACTTCATTGCTCGAATGCATATTTTCTAAGGCAGATGCCGAAAATCAGAAATTGAAGTATACCGATTCGAAGGGGAGAGTGGCTCAGTCAGTAGCGTGCCAGTCTCGCAATTTGATGTCTCCAGGTTGGAGTCTCACTGGTCCCTGCGTTGAGATCATCTCCGCCTACTCCTGTTCTGCCATCGGTGTTAAAGAGGACACCGATGGGCTTGGAAAGAACGCCGTCCGTCGGATGGGATGTTAAGCCGTGACTCACTATGCAACAGAGCAACAATAATAATAAATCAATGTTCATGCTAAAGAACACGCTGGATGGTCTTGACGGGAGGTATCATCTGTCTCCTAACAGCTGTTCAATGGGTCTCCTCCCCCAACCTTCTCTGAGCCTTCGGGGTCCTTGTGACCTGGCCATTTAGCCCATGGTATATAAACTGACAGGCTCCTGTCAGACCTCTGTGGCAAGCAACTGCTTGAGGGGGTATTTATTTATTTATTTATTTATTTATGCAGAAAGTGCCGCTCAGAGGTAAAACAACCCTAATCTTCTCTTAATCCTTAGGGTCCTTGTAACCTGCCCATTTAGCCCATGGTATGCAAAAAGTGCCGCTCAGAGGTAAAACAATCCTAATCTGCTCTTAATGCTTAGAGTCCTTGTAACCTAGCCATTTAGCTAATTGTCTGCAAAAAAAAAGTGCCGCTCAGAGGTAAAACAACCCATCCCAACCCTGTAGACTTCGAGGGAATTAAGTTCCCCCCCCCCCCCACATTTCCCTCTTCCGAAAAATACTTTTGTGTGCTTTGTTATCTTCGACTTGATAACTCTGTGTTTGCGAGATTGTGGTTTACAATTCCTAAACTCAGTGATGAAATAAAAATTCGAATTAAGCTTGATATTTCAGACAACAAAATAAGATTTCTCTCACGTACAAATAAATATCTGTAGATTACCGATTTCTTCTGAGACCACGTGAGATTTTCTTTCACTGAATTTTATTATCAAAACCTCCCTAGAATTTCTTTCGAAGTAATGGCTGAATCCGAGTCGACCAATTTCCCCCCCTCGCGGAATGTTGCGAAGTCCCCTGTTTTCCAGAAGGAACTTTGACGTCAGCCAAGTGGCAGCAACTTCCCTTCGCTGTTCCGTTGCGCCCCAGACACTTGTCCCGTATCACGTGACCGAAGGAAGGGTGAACCCATTCCGACGTCTGCAGAAGAACGCGGTGCTGGTGTCGGTGTTTGTCGCCAGACGACAGACCCACACCCCTCCTCCCTTCTGCCCTCTGACCCCTTCTCTCGCCCGGTCACTGACCTGGGTAAGCAGGTACCGATAGAAAAATACGGAACCCCTTACTTAGCTGGAGTGGGATGCAGTTGGCGCTGCGCACTGGATACAGTGGTGCTGACAGGATGACCTACTGGATATGCCATCTCGGATATTTTTTTACGGTGAGTGACGGAATGAAAAATAAGGGATTGTTTTATCTCCGACATGGTGCTTGTGACGTAGTAGGTGGTGTTTCGCAAATCTTCTGACGAAAACAACACGAGGGTTGAACATTTGTGGGAGCTGCGCTGTAAGTAGACTATGTGGTTACTAAGGTTTCAGTCGGAAATGAAGTCGGTCTGTTTTTTATTTTAGAAATATAATTTTAAACCTGGGCGTTTACTTATCAAACGAAAGAAAAAAAAAGTTTTCTTTTTTTTTCAAAAAGATATTCTTTTGGAACTTTATGTTAATCGATATTTTCAACTGTTCATTTGCTCGGCTTGAATCGCTAAGCCTTAGCCAGAAATAAACTTAGGTTTACAGCATTTTTTCATCTCATTATTTCATGAGTTCCATGTCTACAGGACTTACCCTGTGATTCTTTACTACTGACAGATGCTTCTTCGTTTGATAAGTATTTGAATTTCTAAATTAAGTAATATTCTCGAAATAAAAATAATGTGGAGTTCACGCAACACAGAATTAGATAGTAGATATATATTTAAGTAGAATCCGATTATTTTTATGTTTTTTTTTTTTTGAAAATGAAAAGAAAAATTAAAATGAAAAATGTACTCTTATTTTTAATTTTTCATTGCTTTTATGTCGTTTGTGCAAGAAGAAAATGTTAAAATGTACGAAAACCTTTTTCTTCACGAAAATGTTTTAATGCAAATTATTCACGACTGTATTTTTCGAATTGATGCTGTTAACGATGTTGGCTCTAACCATTAAGTCAATTTGGGGACATGGCCTTGGAAAGCACGATTTCGGGGATTCCATCCTCCTACAGCTTATTTAGATATTTTATAGCGTTTGTAAATCATAGCAATTGAGGATTATTTATGATAATGTAAAATGTATATTGATTGCAACTTAGCTTGATTATTTGTTTTTGGAGATCTCTTAAGAATATCGTAATGTATAATAAATGAGTGTAATAATCAATCGATTGATTAATAATAACAGTGTAGATGAAAATCTGCACTGTTATTAATCACGTTAAAGCTTAAAAGAATACAAATGATTATTACAGAACTATGGTTTACACTCGCAAATATAACTGAACACTATGTCTTATATAGATATATAGCTAAACAGTGAGATTTACTCATATAGTTAAACAGTGAGATTTACATATATACAGCAGGATTTATATATATATAACAATCCATTTTTTTGCTCTCTACGCCAAATTCATATTTTACTTCCCTTTTCTTTAGAACAGATTCTCCTTTTCCAAAAAAAAAAAAATTTTTACTCCCTTTTTCAAAAGAACAGATCGTCAGCAGGCTTTAGGCCAAAGGGAATTTGAATGGGATTTAGGCCAAAGGAAATTTGAATGGGATTTAGGCCAAAGGGAATTTGAGTGGGATTTAGGCCGAAGGGAATTTGAATGGGATTTAGGCCAAAGGGAATTTGAAGGGGATTTAGGCCAAAGGGAATTTGAAAGGGATTTATACCAAAAGGGAATTTGAATGGGATTTAGGCCAAAGGGAATTTGAATGGGATTTAGGCCAAAGGGAATTTGAATGGGATTTAGGCCAAAGGGAATTTGAATGGGATTTAGGCCAAAGGAAATTTGAATGGGATTTAGGCCAAAGGGAATTTGAATGGGATTTAGGCCAAAGGGAATTTGAATGGGATTTATACCAAAAGGGAATTTGAATGGGATTTAGGCCAAAGGAAATTTGAATGGGATTTAGGCCAAAGGGAATTTGAATAGGATTTAGGCCAAAGGGAAAAGGAAACAAAGGAAAATTTGACCAGGAGTGTCAGAGGCGGAAATGGATGCAAAATATTAAACTCTCATTTTTTTCCATGATTAATTTATAATAATATAATTTCAGTTCTTGTTAGGAATTGGAGGATTTATCCCTTTGTCGCCCTGGGAAGTGAACGTCAATAATTAGGTTTCGTTTATAGAATTGATAATAGAAATATTATTTGTTTATTATTTTCGTGTTTCGTAATAGATAAGTCGTTATTTCGAATTAACTGTTTGATGTTTTCAAAATTTTTTATGCTGATAAAAAAAGAAATAGGGGAGTAAAATATTCATTTGCCTAGAGTGCAAAAAAAAATGGATTGTTAGATATATATATATAAATCCTGCTATATATAGATATAAATCTCACTGTTTAACTATATGTGTAAATCTCGCTCTTTAGCTATGCATGAATATCTCATTGTTTCGCTATACTGTATATGTAAATCTCACTGTTTCGCTATATATGTAAATCTAACTGTTTCGCTATATATGTAAATCTCACTGTTTAGCTATATATATATAAGACATAGTGTTCAGTTATATTTACGAGTATAAACCATAGTTCTGTAATAATCATTTGTATTTTTTAAGCTTTAACGTGATTAATAACAGTGCAGATTTTCATCAACACCGTTATTAATCAGTCGATCAACATCACTATACTAGTTCGTTAATAATGCGAAATGAAAAACAATAGCGTCATATATTCTGTCATAGATTAGAAAAATGCAGAGCTGCCATATTAGAGATCGGGAGTGATGAATTATGGGAAAAGTATTACTTTCCGTAAAAGGCCTGCTTCCGATTTAGAGAAGGTTAGGATGCTGAAAATATATGCAGAAAAATATTACAAAGAATAATGACACGTGTCCCTACAAGTTTTGAAAAGTATTGAAAGATCACACCCAACCCAAATAGTGCGTTGAAAGTCATGCCAAATGAATGTGAGTTGGGTTGTTTTACCTCTGAGCGGCACTTTTTTTGCACGCTATGGGCTAAATGGCCAGGTCACAAGGATCCCGAAGGCTCAGAGAAGGTTGGGGGAGGGGACCCATTGGAACGGCTCTTGGGAGACAGATGGTAGCCTCCCGTCAAGGCCATCCAGCATGTTCTTTAACGTGCACAGGATTATGGGCTCTCCTGGCACATGGTACCATGGCTTAACGTCCCATCCGACGGACGGCGGCCTTTCCGAGCCCATCGGTGTCCCCTACTGACCCCGGGCAGGGCGGGGAATTTTGCGGACATAATTCAGCGTTGATCCAGCTGGGGCTCGAACCTGGGAACTGCAGATTACGAGCCTGTCGCGCTACCGACTGAGCCACCCCCGCCCCAAATGAATGTGAAGATTATGCATTGATATAAGTAACGATGTAATTATAGAAAGCTAGGCTTTCACTGACCCCCCCTCAAGCAGCTGCTTGACCCCAGAGTTTTACTAGTAATGAAAGGGAGCATCTCAGTTAATAAACCATAGAGTGTGAGGAAAGCGAGAACTCAGCAGAAAGGAAACACAAGCATTCAAGCTTTATTTCACAAGTCCCTTTGATCAGTAGCCAAGCTCAGATAGGGATGCTATAGAAATTGTAGACACTCTATAGGAGTATACCGCTCAAAGTTTAGGACAGATGCTTCACCCCATTGAAGGAATGATGGACAGCAAAAAGTACATAGGCGTTCTGGAGGCGAAAACGGTCCCAACACTGCAGAAGCTGTTTCCTAACGATGATGGGGTATTTCAACAGGATCTGGCTCCATGCCACAATTCTAAGCTTGCTAAGAGCTTCTTTACCCAGCAACATTTGAAGGTATTGGAGTGGCCAGGAAATTCACCCGATCTAAACCCCATTGAAAATTTGTGAGCCATTATTAAAGCGCGCATATCAAGATGGATTGCACGACGAAAACCAAAATGATAGAAAGTGTTATGAAAGTGTGGTACCACGACCCTGAAGTGAAGGAGATGTGTGGAAAGCTTGGGTTGGGTTGTTTTACCTCTGAGCAGCACTTTTTTGCACACCATGGGCTAAATGGCCAGGTCACATGGACCCCGAAGGCTCAGAGAAGGTTGGGAGAGGGGACCCACTGGAACAGCTGTTGGGAGACAGATGGTAGCCTCCCGTCAAGGCCATCCAGCGTGTTCTTTAACGTGCACAGGGTATGGCTCTCCCGCACACGGGGCCACGTCTTAACGTCCCATCCGACGGACGGCGGCCTTTCCAAGCCCATCGGTGTCCCCTACTGACCGTGGGCAGGGCGGAGAATTTTTGCGGAGATAAATCTCAACGCTGACCCAGCTGGGACTCGAACCTGGGAACTACAGATTACGAGCCTGGCGCGCTACCGACTGAGCCATCCCCGCCCCTGTGTGGAAAGCTAGTGGCATCAATGGTTGAGAGGGTGAAAGAAGTAATTAAAGCTAAGGGGTGTCACATTCACTATTAACTACACTATTAAACAAATAAATATTTTAGTTGTGTCTTTGTTACTGCATTTTCCTATTGTCCCAACTAATTTGCACAGTACTGTAGTAACCTAGTAGAAAAAAAATCTAGTAGCACAAAATAAACCTTGATTGACACAGGTTAATTAACAAAAATCACCGTTGTTTTGTCTGTGTTTGATGAAAATGGATTTTCTGTAAAATATTTTAATTTTCGCAAGTTTCGCAATAAAGATTTCAAAAGAGACGCGAAAATTTGTTTTCACTACTGGTAAAAATTTGCTCAAGCTGTAAGAAAAATATAAAAACCGAAATCCGGGGACACTTCTGGGGATATTTATTCGTCGGGGGGTATTAGAGCTTTTAATCCAGGGACTGTCCATGGAAAATGGGGACATATGGTCACACTGCCTATGACATTCAGTGGCAGATCCACGGAGACGGAGTGGACGATGGAGGCTAATCGCCTTACCCTCGTAGCCCAGCATTTTGGATACATCAGTATTAAGAATATTTTATTTTAAAATTGGCTTACTGTAGCTTTTAGTCATAGACTATTAAGGACCTCCCCCCCCCCCCCACTTCCCAGGGAGAATTCCTGAATCGGTCACTAATGAACACTCCTGACGTCACTAGCTTTCATTTGGTACATAACTCGTTGGGTTGTTTTACCTCTGAGCGGCACTTTTTTACACACCATGGTCTAAATGGCCAGGTCACATGGACCCCGAAGGCTCAGAGAAGGTTGGGGGAGGGGACCCACTGGAACAGCTGTTGGGAGACAGATGGTAGCCTCCCGTCAAGGCGATCCAGCGTGTTCTTTAACGTGCACAGGGTATGGCTCTCCCGCACACGGGGCCACGGATTAATGTCCCATCCGACGGACGGCGGCCTTTCCAAGCCCATCGGTGTCCCCTACTGACCGTGGGCAAGGCGGACTCGTTACGACCTATTCGGAAGATGTGATGGAATGACCATCTTGACAAGTACCCATCAAATGGATGGAGTCACAAAGGCCAAGCGAAAAGCAGTAGGTAGATGGAAAAAAATATATATATACTAGCGGGTAAAAAATTTGCTTATGTACTGTGTGTGCATAATAGTAATACTTTAGCAAAGATGGACATTTTCTGATTTTGTATTGTACATATGTAGAATTGATCCTTTTGGATGTTTCACTGAACAGAAGAAGCAATAAATAAGAATTAAAATCGGTATGATGACGAATTGAAGAAAGTTTTGTTAACGATTTTACGATGGATGTCAGGATTTGTTGTCGTTGGGTTGTTTTACCTCTAAGCGGCACTTTTTTGCAAACAATGAGCTAATTCGTCAGGTCACAAAGGGGGCGGGGGTGGCTCAGTCGGTAGCGCGCCAGGCTCGTAATCTGTAGTTCCCAGGTTCGAGTCCCAGCTGGGTCAGCGTTGAGATTTATCTCCGCAAAATTCCCCGCCCTGCCCACGGTCAGTAGGGGACACCGATGGGCTTGGAAAGGCCGCCGTCCATCGAATGGGACGCTAAGCCGTGGCCCCGTTTGCGGAAGAGCCATACCCTGTGCACGTTAAAGAACACGCTGTATGGCCTTGACGGGAGGCTACCATCTGTCTCCCAACAGCTGTTCCAGTGGGTCCCCTCCTCCAACCTTCTCTGAGCCTTCGGGGTCCATGTGACCTGGCCATTTAGCCCATGGTGTGCAAAAAAGTGCCGCTCAGAGGTAAAACAACCCAACCCAACAACTCTGTGATTTCCTCGTTTCCCCGATTGTATTATATATTTTTCCCGCCACTTGTAAAGTTTCCCCTCGTCGTCGTATAGAACATGCTTTTCTCTGATTGGTTGCTGACTGCAATTAACAGAGCTTACTTCCTTGGTTACGATAGCAACAATGTATTCCCTTACTGCTGGAAAGAATCCCGGAAGAAATTGATGACCTTCCCCCTTGACGATTTATATTCCGAAGTACCCATTTCATTTTCCAAAATATATTTCTTTTAATTTTATTCACCCTTAAAGTGTCAGGGTTCTCATAATGCATTCAATTGTTACCGAGATAAATTTTTTAAATTTTTTCTTCAGAAAAACAACTGCACATCAGAACTTTATCCTTTTGGAACTAACAGATATGTATTAGTCATGCTATATATGAAATGAACGAGGATTTCGTTCTGAATAATAAAATAACTAAATTTAAAATTAAAATGAAAACCATTTAAGCCTAATTTAAAGAAATGGCACTTTTTTGCACACCATGGGCTAAATGGCCAGGTCACATGGACCCCGAAGACTCAGAGAAGGTTGGGGGAGGGGACCCACTGAAACAGCTGTTGGGAGACAGATGGTAGCCTCCCGTCAAGGCCATCCAGCGTGTTCTTTAACGTGCACAGGGTATGGCTCTCCCGCACACGGGGCCACGGCTTAACGTCCCATCCAACGGACGGCGGCCTTTTCAAGCCCATCGGTTCCCCTACTGACCGTGGGCAGGGCGGGGAATTGTGCGGAGATAAATCTCAACGCGGACCCAGCTGGGACTCGAACCTGGGAACTACAGATTACGAGCCTGGCGCGCTATCGACTGAGCCACCGCCTCCTCATATTTTGTGTACACTAGCGGTTAAAGACCGAGCAACGATGGATAAATTCGCTGTTTTTAAATATTATGGTTAACTTCCTTTGAGTATAGCTAAAAATGTATGTTTAATGATATATTTAATAATTCAATAAATTAATAGTAAAATCAAAAGAATTGCGCTGACTTAGTCAGCCAAAAATTTGATCTTACTCTTTTCACAAATTTGAACATTTCGCCAAAACACAGAGAAAGGATTATTTCCTCACGCAACTTATCTTTCTTATTTCTTTTCAAGAGCGAAATTATTTTTGACATTTTGACGCTCCGTCTTCTTCTTTTAAACCCAACGCATCCTATCCAAAAGATTTCCCTTGAAGCATCTCTGTGCACGAGGGCCGCCATCTTCTCCTTTCCCCCATTACCTTATTCTTCAACTTTTCGTTTGGAGTGCTCCATGCACACTTTGCTTTTCCTCCCTTCCGATGTAAACATCAACAGAGTCGCACCATCTGTCAGAACCCAAGGGGGAGGTGGGGGAGAAAGGGGAATCTTCAAGATAAAAAGACCCACCAAGATCTCATCGTAATATCAGGGATTGCTGAAGAGAAGGAAGAGAGAAATCCCTCCTAGATACTTGACAACGTCTGCGACCTCTACAGGGGACACCGATGGGCTTGGAAAGGCCGCCGTCCGTCAGATGGGACGTTAAGCCGTGGTCCCGTGTGTGGGAGAGCCATACCCTGTGCACGTTAAAGAACACGCTGGATGGCCTTGACGGGAGGCTACCATCTGTCTCCCAACAGCTGTTCCAGTGGGTCTCCTCCCCCAACCTTCTCTGAGCCTTCGGGGTCCATGTGACCTGGCCATTTAGTCCATGGTGTGCAAAAAAGTGTCGCTCAGAGGTAAAGCAACCCAAACCCTGCGACCTCTACACCCTACGTGAATTTCGACTCTTTCTATTCGCAGCGATTGCTTTAACATTCAACGAAATGACATCTGCTCACCTAACAACCAATCAACGGATGACACCTTTTTTTAACAGCCAATCCAATGGCCATGGCTCGTTTTTACAATCAGCCGAATGGCCAAGACCCCTTTTAATCATCAACTAAATGACGGATGCCTCCCTCCCGCTTCTTTGAAGAGGTTTCAGCACAAGAAATGAGACGAGAAAAACGGCCTTTTGTTTCCTTAAAGAAAGGATTATAACTGAGATTTTTTAGCTTTACTCTTTGGCGAGAATAATTTTTTTTGGAAAGACAAAAAACCGGTGTGATCCAATCAGTTACGACCTTCTTTGTCCTTCACTCTAGATCCTTCCCTACACAAACATATTGTTGCGGATTACAAAAATGGATAGCCACTGAGCTTGAGTATTAAAAGCTATATTTCAAAACCAAATTCAATACAAGGTAAATTGTTACAAAGGAAATATGGATGAAGTATCTTATTAACAAATCAACTATTAACATGCACAAGTCATCAATCTTCCTGCGTAGAGCACACAATATCAGATCTGTGTATTTCACTAAATACTACCTTTTACTTGATTTACCAGGTCACCCGAAGATCTTCACTCGTAAACCAATTCTCGTCCTGTGCTAATAACTGTTCACACACTAGCCGAACAAAAAGACAGTCCGTGTAGACATTCGAAGTTAGCCATAAAAGTTCCCACTTTTATACTTCCGCGTATACACAACACATCAAGTTACTTCTTGATACTTAACGATAAAAGATCCCACTTTTATCCTTCCGCGTATACACAACACATCAAGTTACTTCTTGATACTTACGCGCACTGTCTCAGAACAGCTCACCGTCCATTTTCGAACTCTCCGACCGTTACAATACAACGACCGTTACAATACAAAACGACCGTTAACGCTCCACTCTTCTTCTCCAAATTCTCCCAACGTTCTTATTCGTTGGCTGAAACTTTGCTTTCGGTTGCCAGATTCTTCTGTCGTAACACTGCCCCCTTCCCAGGTCTTGTTCGTCCCGAACAATTCTGGATTCCAAAGTTTCTTCAGTTCTTCGATGAAACGGGGCCAAACGATCCACGTGAACCACCTTGCTCTTTGTAGCTGGACGTCGACGAATGCGATATTCCACGTCTGTGTCAAAATGAAAGCGAATCTCATTATGACTTAGATTTCTTTTCTGACTGAAGCCTCGTCCACAAATATAATACGTGTAAGGCCTATAGCCCTTGTGAACACGTTTATGTCTCCGCAGGGAGAAGAATCGACTAAGAGTTTTCGTGCAAAACCTGTAAAAAGTTTTCTTCTTTGTCGAAAGTTTTCTTCTTTGGATTTTTACTTCTATCAACAGTAACAAGGAATGAAAGTCATTAGTGACATAAAATCTAGGGAGGAGTTTCATCCTCCAGTCTGACCCTTTTGTCAGTTGACTTTCACTTAATTCAGAACTGTCGTGATGAACCTTCAGCCATATTTCACCTGATTCAATTTGATCCCCAAGGTGCTTCACAATTATATCAGCTCCATAATTCTTTTTAGCGCTTCGGTCCATCTCCTCCTTCCATACTCTTGCTAGGACTGCAGCTTCTAATCCGACAACCTTACCTGTTTCTCCTGTATAAGTGAAATCAGTGATGTGTCGGGCTGCTAGCAATATTTTTTCTGTTTTACCTTCACATAGCCAGCTTGCAACATCTTCAGATACTCCTTGTTCTATTAACATGTTACGAAACTTGTTCAAAGCATTGCCGTTATGCAGAACCTTGCGGACACGTGATGCTTCATCTACCCTATTATCCACAATGTTCACCAAACGCAGAAGTTCTCCTCCTAACTCTTCGACGAGCTCTTGCAGTTCCAAGGATCCGTCACCAAGGAAACACTGAACAGCTTCCATCACTTCCAGAGAGTTGTCAACAGAGTTTTCAAGAGGTGAATCCATGTTGCTGATAACAGCTGAACAACTCAAACTCTTCATTCCACGAGCTTGTGATGCTGCAACCATTTTCTTAAGTAAATCAACAGCAACATCTTCTGTACTGATGAGATCAATAGCTTCTTTTCCGAATTCAACATCATAAACCAAAGCGCACACTCCTTCAGCCAGCTTTTTGGGCACAATTGAGCATCTCCTTAGAGGAACGCTATCTACGGTAGCCGTCAGATCCTTGCAGCGGTAAATCTCCTTATCTGTTGGCACCAGCTCCTCTGTCTGTCCTACGATGCAGCATCCGACGTCTTCCATCATCTGCTCGATTTTATCTTTAGTGCAGTCGACTGTGAAGCCAGGGATGGATTCCAATTTGTCCAGAGTATCTCCCGTCAATTGGAGAGCACGACCGGAGATCATAGGGACCCTGAGACCTAAAGCAGCAAGTGCAGGAGCCAAGACAAGACTCACTTTGTTGCCGACACCTCCTGTGCTGTTTTTATCTACCATCCGATGGCACCACTCGGGTCTCCAGCAAAACACATGACCCGAGGAGGTCATATTTGCTGTTTCTTCCGAATTCACTTTCTTGGAGCTCTCATTGTAATTAGCCAGGGAAATATCAGTCATGATTGCCAAATTGTTCATTCTGGAGATCAGCGACGAGTTCTGTAACATGATATTGTCCACTTTAGAGCTCTTGTAGTCGTGATAAAACTTTTCTATATCCTTATAATCTAAATGGTTATAATGTCCAAATCTGCACATTGACTGTTCAGAAAAGAATTTCAGCGTGGCTACGTTGAAATTATCTGAGGGATTCACTTCTCTCTGATCGTAACTCTGAGGCTTAGTTTCATCCAGAAAGTTAGTCTTTGAAGTACTGTCTCTGCCTGAAGCTCCTTTACTAGCATCACCTGTTACGCTTCTAAGCCATTCTTCGGAATTCTTCTTTCTTAAATCCCCACTTTCTAAAAACGATTCAAGTGTGGCTATATGCTTCGGAAAAATCTCTCCGACTTCCCCGGTAACGACGAAGGGCACTTTGTATCTATGATGAATGGACGCCTCTTCTTTACTCGGACCACTCTGCGAAACGTAAACTCTGTTTCGTTCCCCTTCATTACCACTCGTTACTCTGCCTTTGCGATAATTGTCCATGACGCATTTTGCTGACGGCGAGGAATATAATACCTTTCGTGTGGATCTCTCTTCAGATCGTGCCAGACTTGTATACCTAGGTATTTTGAAGTGCAAAGCGTACTGTATAGTCTCACAGCTCTCTGATCTGTGTGATTGTTCTTCACAGTTCCTAGACATGTCACCAGCGACATAGACACTCTGCCATGCATCACCAGTAGTTGCGTGGTCAAAGGCATTATCTGCGCTATCTCTACGATTCTTGATTTCCAGTAGCAGATCCACATTTTTATATGCGTTGCCTTCCTCTTTTTCTTTTCCATGTTTACAATCTAACTTAACACTATCAAGATAATCTTTTTCACTGACAAATTCAACATTTAAACTATTGCATTGTCTATTGAGTTCGGTTTTATGATCCTTGAAGTGATCAATAATCTTACCAACTCGAGAAGCCACTTCAGCTCTCAACTCAGTATTTTGTGCGGCCATTTCGCTATTTTGACTTTTAATGTCATTCATCTGTGTAGCCATATCAGTCATCTGCGTAGCCATATCGGCTTTCAAGTCACCTATTTTATCGCTTTGGGCAGCTATATCGGCTTTCATATCGGCTTTCATCTCAGTATTTTGTGCGGCCAGGTCACCTATTTTATTAGCCATATCTGCTTTCAAGTCAGTCATCAGCGTAGTCATATCGGCTTTGAAGCTATTTATCAACTTTACTAATTCATCCATACTTCTAGTTAAAGGCATTCAATTAAATAATTATCATCCCACTTCTGACACCAAATGTTGCGGATTACAAAAATGGATAGCCACTGAGCTTGAGTATTAAAAGCTATATTTCAAAACCAAATTCAATACAAGGTAAATTGTTACAAAGGAAATATGGATGAAGTATCTTATTAACAAATCAACTATTAACATGCACAAGTCATCAATCTTCCTGCGTAGAGCACACAATATCAGATCTGTGTATTTCACTAAATACTACCTTTTACTTGATTTACCAGGTCACCCGAAGATCTTCACTCGTAAACCAATTCTCGTCCTGTGCTAATAACTGTTCACACACTAGCCGAACAAAAAGACAGTCCGTGTAGACATTCGAAGTTAGCCATAAAAGTTCCCACTTTTATACTTCCGCGTATACACAACACATCAAGTTACTTCTTGATACTTAACGATAAAAGATCCCACTTTTATCCTTCCGCGTATACACAACACATCAAGTTACTTCTTGATACTTACGCGCACTGTCTCAGAACAGCTCACCGTCCATTTTCGAACTCTCCGACCGTTACAATACAACGACCGTTACAATACAAAACGACCGTTAACGCTCCACTCTTCTTCTCCAAATTCTCCCAACGTTCTTATTCGTTGGCTGAAACTTTGCTTTCGGTTGCCAGATTCTTCTGTCGTAACAATATACTGCTCACAAAAATTAGGGGATATTTCTTCGCTTCATATTCATTTTGAAATATCCCCTAATTTTTGTGAGCAGTATATTTGCTTTCAAATCAGTAACGTAGGAATTGGGGGAAGTCAGATGAATGGAAGGGGGGGGGGGGGATTCAACCTTCTGATAACTCCACATAAAAATGAATGAAAAATGTGTAGGTTTTTTAAACATAATGAATTTTTTAATCATTATTAATTTAAATATTATTCTCTAATTTACAATATTTAGTTTTCGAATTGTAACTGAAGGGTTAATACTTGTCTTTCCCACTTTAAACGAAAAATTTTTAATATGGATTTGAGAATTCTTTAAATTACAGTTATTGCTTATAAAAAAAAGTGTGCCAAAAAAAAAGTATGAATTAATGCACATGTTCCAATTCTATCATTGATCCCTTCCAAGTATTCAGTTGCATTATGAGCTCCATCCATAAGAGAAACGAGATTTTGCAGTTATTGGGGCGGGGGTGGCTCAGTCGGTAGCGCGCCAGGCTCGTAATCTGCAGTTCCCAGGTTCGAGTCCCAGCTGGGTCAGGGTTGAGATTTATCTCCGCAAAATTCCCCGCCCTGCCCACGGTCAGCAGGGGACACCGATGGGCTTGGAAAGGCCGCCGTCCGTCGGATGGGACGTTAAGCCGTGGCCCCGTGTGCGGGAGAGCCATACCATGTGCACGTTAAAGAACACACTGGATGGACTTGACGGGAGGCTACCATCTGTCTCCCAACAGCTGCTCCAGTGGGTCCCCTCCCCCAACCTTCTCTGAGCCTTCGGGGTTCATGTGACCTGGCCATTTAGCCCATGGTGTGCAAAAAAGTGCCGCTCAGAGGTAAAACAACCCAACCCAACGGGAGAGAGCCACACCATGTGTACGTTAAAGAACACGCTGGATGGACTTGACGGGAGGCTACCATCTGTCTCCCAACAGCTGTTCCAGTGAGTCTCCTTCCCAACCTTTTCTGAGCCTTTGGGGTCCTTGTGACCTGGCCATTTAGCCCATTGTGTGCAAAAAAGAGCCGCTCAGAGGTATAACAACCCAACCCATCGCTAGTTGGACAGCGCTAATTCAGATGATTCATTCCGACCGTCGTGTTTCCGCAGGGATATCGTAAACGGTCCTTACTATACTTCTTTCCACTCTGCTTGATCGGACGGGATTTTAATGCGCAGTAGTCATTTAATAACAGGTATTTATTGCTTTCTAGAGGAAAGTTTAAAGTTAAAAATAAATAACAAATCTCTCTTTGTACTTTACAAGAATATCTTTTCAGTTCTTCAAAACATAAAAGTGAATTTTATTTTTTTTTATAACCCACCAGTGCCAAAGGAAAATCGTCCTGTAATTTCTTCCAATGCAGTCGACTTGAACCGCTTTAGGGTCAAGAGGCTTGAGACGAAGCCCCAAACCCCTGAATCAGCCCTCCCACGCACGTATTACAGTAACTAGGAAGTTGTTAACAGCCAAGGCTCATTCCAATCCCAGCACTTCCACGTGTTGGAGCCACCCCTTTCTGCCGGCACCTACCACCCCCTATCCGTGCAGATAATGGCCTCTTCCTGCCTTTGCCTCCCCAGCTTCGGAGGGGCCTAGTTAAGGGACCGACTGGGACGGAAGGAGGTGTAGCCATGCAGCACACTCTGGCGACATGGGAACTACCGGTCAGTGACACGAATGCAGACCTGGGGGTGAAGAGATGGGGGAGGACGAGGGGGGGGGTCCATTCCTCGTGCAATATACATTTCGAGATGGCTGAATAAACAAAAGTAATGTGCAAAAAAAGGCAAGCACGACATGTGAATGAAAACGAGGCACATCGTTGGGTTATGTGAATGAAAACGATGGTTATTAAGAGTGTTACTTCGTATGATCAGGTCTAGTTAGAACTGAGGGAAGAGCAAGACCACGAGTAGCTTGCAGCGAATCGATTCTCGTGATTTTCAGTCGAACTGCTACTTCGTTTTCATCTTGTGTTTCATGTTAACATGACTGTGAGGGAGCAGGGTACATTGGCCCCGCTCCTCACCCATTGGTACATTTGGCCCATCCAAGTCACATCTCAGTTGTTCTTATCCCTGCTATGAGACCTCAAACTTTATGTATCATTATTTAACCAATCAAACCGAAATGTCGAAGAAAGCAAGTATAAAGACCTTTTAATAAAATTCAGCTCATCGGATTGTTCAATTGTTTTACCTCTGAGGTGCACTTTTGTTGCCAATGGGTGAAATGGGCATTCCCACAAGGACCCGAAGTGATCCTAGTTACCAGGAGAAGGGGACTCGCTGAACAGCTGTTAGGCTGCAGATGGAAGCCTCTCGTTAAGACTGTTCAGCATCTTCTTTACCTGCAGAGGGTACGATGGATCTCTAACACTCATTTGGTTGTTTTACTTCTTAGGGGCACTTTTGGCCATGCAAAGAGATCAATGGCTAAGTCACAAGGACCCCAATGATCAGAGCTGTGTAGGGGAATGGAACCCGCTGGACAGCTGTTAGGAGACAGAAGGAAGCCTTTCATCAAGGCCGTCCAGCGTGTTCTTTAAAGTGCACAGATATATCTCTCTCTTCCACGTGGCCTCAAGGTTTTACGTTTCATCCAACAGACGAGGCCTTTCCAGGCGCGTTGGTGTTCCCTTTTACGCCGAAGACAGAAAGGGGATTATGGGATAAAATCTCACTGCAGGCACAATTGGGACTCCAATCTGAAAAAATCAGGTTATGAGTCTACAGACCGATACAACCGCAGCCTCTTTCTGAAGAGGACCGGGGGGGGGGGGGGAAGCACAAAGAACTGCATAGTCCTTTTTGCGCCATCCGATGTCAGGGTTGGGTTGTTTTACCTCTGAGCGGCACTTTTTTGCATACCATGGGCTAAATGGCCAGGTCACATTGACCCCGAAGGCTCAAAGAATGCTGAAAGAAAAGAAAGAAGGCTCAAAGTATGTCTCTCCCGCACACGGGGCCAATGCTTAACGTCCCATCCGACGGACGGCTGCCTTTCCAAGCCCATCGGTGTCCCCTACTGACCGTGGGCAGGGCGGGGAATTTTTGCGGAGATAAATCTCAACGCTGACCCAGCTGGGACTCGAACCTGGGAACTACAGATACGAGCCTGGCGCGCTACCGACTGAGCCACCCCCGCCCCCCGATGTCAGGTCTTCGTGGTAAGTCATTGAGGACATTCATTTGGATTCAAGTAAAAAAATGTTTTCTTACCTGTTGCTTTGCTTTCACACCACAATGACTGAGAAAAAGGATATCTTTGCATCGAACACGTCTTGTTCATTGGTTGGCATTTTACGGTGCAAGAGTCAAGTCTTGCTCATCCTGATCATCAGGGTTAGACCTTTGGCTTCAATATTTCGTTATAGTGGCTTTTCGAAATAAATATGATCAACATTACTCTTGGATAAGAATTGTATATCTTAACCAAGAGAATCTATATAGAATAAGATATTTATATGTAGAAGATAGTTATTTCTTGGATGCCTATAAATAAGATAAAAGGGGAAAGTGTTTGCTTTCCTCTGTGAGTCATCATCAGATCAGCAGTCCAACTTGATGGGTAGGGTGTGGCACAACAAGTCGTGATCAGTGCAACGATCACTCTTCATTTCTCTTGATCGCAACAAAGAAGGAGTTAAAATTCGGTAAGTGTTGGAGTCAAAATAATTTCATCTCTTTCTTCTCATTCTTATAAACAATAATATCGTAAAGGCTTTAGGATGACATGAAGACAAAGAATAAGAAGAACAGACATCAAACAGGACTTTATTAGAATTGGTATGCGACTTCCATATCGCAAGAAATAATAACTCAAGTCTTTTAGTTGGAGTTTGCAACGCTGAATAGAGATAGAAGCTGTGGTAGTGCTGTGAGTTGGGTTGTTTTACCTCTGAGTGACACTTTTTTGCACTTGGGCTAAATGGCCAGGTCACATGGACCCCGAAGGCTCAGAGAAGGTTGGGGGAGGGGACCCACTGGAACAGCTGTTGGGAGACAGATGGTAGCCTCCCGTCAAGGCCATCCAGCGTGTTCTTTAACGTGCACAGGGTATGGCTCTCCCGCACACGGGGTCACGGCTTAACGTCCCATCCGACGGACGGTGTCCCGTACTGACTGTGGCAGGGTGGGGGATTTTGCGGAGATAAATCTCAACGCTGACTCAGCTGGGACTCGAACCTGGGAACTGCAGATTACGAGCCTGGCGCGCTACCGACTGAGCCACCCACGGCCCTTATCCACGTGGTAGTTGCTACGATATTGATGTGCTAGGTCACGTATTTAATGTTCTTTACCTTTCGATCTGCTTTTAACTTTGGTTGTTAGTTCGATGCCTTTAATGCGTTCATTCACCCTCTTTTTGGTCCAGCATAGCCTTTGTTGCTCTCGCGCCATAAAACCCTACCCAACCAATCTACCATAGAAATTTCGAATTTCTACCATAACTTAATCATTTGCGATATTCGTTAAAAGTTTTGCCTTTTCTATATTTAGTGCTCTCTAACGATTTAAACCACCTAAAGTAATTCAAAAATGCGAATTGCAATATTTCGTTACTACCAATCCAACTAAAAACGAATTTTCCAATTATCTATTAAAAGAGAACAGTTGCGTTTGATGATGCAAGGGGGCAACTTATTGTTGCAAATGCAAATTCACGATCTTGCCATTGTGCTATCAAAATTTGAAATTGCTATCATGAGTGCGTCGCTTGAACGAACCCCTCCCCTCCAAAGAAAGGGGGAGGAGAAATATAATAGATGAATATGAGACATATATATATATATCAAATAAAAATTTACGAAAATAGGTATTTTTAATGAAAAAATTAAAACAAGAAAATTTAAATTTTTTATTTTCCGACATGCGCCCTAAAAAGTATAAAACTAAAGCATATCGAAGATACAATCTGTCACTGAATTCACATTTACTTCAAAGGAAGATAGGGCTCCCATTTACCTACTCAACAAGTTTGCAGGCGCCTTATCTTCCCTTGAAGTGAATACGAACTCAGCGACTATGTTTAGTTTATTTTCTATCCTTTAGGGCGCATATGGGAAGATGGATTCTTTTAAGTTTGTAATTTTTAAACGGTGAAATGACTTTTCGCTAGCTTCTAGAAATAATGAAATTTTTTCCATCCCCAAAAATGACTCTTTTTATAGCATAGAATAACGCTATTTTTCCATCCCAAAAATGACTCTTTTTATAGCATAGAATAACGCTATTTTTCCATCCCAAAAAATGACTCTTTTTATAGCATAGAATAACGCTATTTTTCCATCCCAAAAAAGACTCTTTTTATAGCATAGAATAACGCTATTTTTCCATCCCAAAAAATGACTCTTTTTATAGCATAGAATAACGCTATTTTTCCATCCCAAAAAATGACTCTTTTTATAGCATAGAATAACGCTATTTTTCCATCCCAAAAAAGACTCTTTTTATAGCATAGAATAACGCTATTTTTCCATCTCAAAAAATGACTCTTTTTATAGCATAGAATAACGCTATTTTTCCATCCCAAAAAATGACTCTTTTTATAGCATAGAATAACGCTATTTTTCCATCCCAAAAAATGACTCTTTTTATAGCATAGAATAACGCTATTTTTCCATCCCAAAAAATGACTCTTTTTATAGCATAGAATAACGCTATTTTTCCATCCCAAAAAATGACTCTTTTTATAGCATAGAATAACGCTATTTTTCCATCCCAAAAAATGACTCTTTTTATAGCATAGAATAACGCTATTTTTCCATCCCAAAAAATGACTCTTTTTATAGCATAGAATAACGCTATTTTTCCATCCCAAAAAATGACTCTTTTTATAGCATAGAATAACGCTATTTTTCCATCCCAAAAAATGACTCTTTTTATAGCATAGAATAACGCTATTTTTCCATCCCAAAAAATGACTCTTTTTAGAGCATAGAATAACGCTATTTTTCCATCCCAAAAAATGACTCTTTTTATAGCATAGAATAACGCTATTTTTTCCATCCCAAAAAATGACTCTTTTTATAGCATAGAATAACGCTATTTTTTCCATCCCAAAAAATGACTCTTTTTATAGCATAGAATAACGCTATTTTTCCATCCCAAAAAATGACTCTTTTTATAGCATAGAATAACGCTATTTTTCCATCCCAAAAAATGACTCTTTTTATAGCATAGAATAACGCTATTTTTCCATCCCAAAAAAGACTCTTTTTATAGCATAGAATAACGCTATTTTTCCATCCCAAAAAATGACTCTTTTTATAGCATAGAATAACGCTATTTTTCCATCCCAAAAAATGACTCTTTTTATAGCATAGAATAACGCTATTTTTCCATCCCAAAAAATGACTCTTTTTATAGCATAGAATAACGCTATTTTTTCCATCCCAAAAAATGACTCTTTTTATAGCATAGAATAACGCTATTTTTTCCATCTCAAAAAATGACTCTTTTTATAGCATAGAATAACGCTATTTTTCCATCCCAAAAAATGACTCTTTTTATAGCATAGAATAACGCTATTTTTCCATCCCAAAAAATGACTCTTTTTATAGCATAGATAACGCTATTTTTCCATCCCAAAAAATGACTCTTTTTATAGCATAGAATAACGCTATTTTTCCATCCCAAAAAATGACTCTTTTTATAGCATAGAATAACGCTATTTTTCCATCCCAAAAAATGACTCTTTTTATAGCATAGAATAACGCTATTTTTTCCATCCCAAAAAATGACTCTTTTTATAGCATAGAATAACGCTATTTTTTCCATCCCAAAAAATGACTCTTTTTATAGCATAGAATAACGCTATTTTTCCATCCCAAAAAATGACTCTTTTTATAGCATAGAATAACGCTATTTTTCCATCCCAAAAAATGACTCTTTTTATAGCATAGATAACGCTATTTTTCCATCCCAAAAAATGACTCTTTTTATAGCATAGAATAACGCTATTTTTCCATCCCAAAAAATGACTCTTTTTATAGCATAGAATAACGCTATTTTTTCCATCCCAAAAAATGACTCTTTTTATAGCATAGAATAACGCTATTTTTTCCATCCCAAAAAATGACTCTTTTTATAGCATAGAATAACGCTATTTTTCCATCCCAAAAAATGACTCTTTTTATAGCATAGAATAACGCTATTTTTCCATCCCAAAAAATGACTCTTTTTATAGCATAGATAACGCTATTTTTCCATCCCAAAAAATGACTCTTTTTATAGCATAGAATAACGCTATTTTTCCATCCCAAAAAATGACTCTTTTTATAGCATAGAATAACGCTATTTTTCCATCCCAAAAAATTTTGAAATGTATTTTTACTGTGCCATTGAAGGTTGGAGTTGCTCAATTATTTTCGCGTGAATTTCTAACCAGATATTCTCAAGTTTCAATCCCTGGTATCCTTATACTGAAATTTTCTCTGCTAACGTCCATTCTGCTTTTGAGAAGAAAGAAAATTGGAAAGATGTCCATAGGATGGTCATTAAGCTATGGAACTGCGTGCATGAGATCCTATAACTTTTTCGCGTTACAGGGCACGCTTGTTGGGAGACTTCCCATCTGTGTCTTAGCCAATGCCAGTCAGATTTTTTTCTCGGCTCTGAGCACTTGGGGTCATTGTGACCTGACCGTTTACCTCATTGGGTTGACAGTTCCCACTCGACTTGCGATGTGGAAACTGTCGTAGGCTACCTCAGGTTTCGACACCCACCTAGCTTCTACCCCCCCCCCCCCCAAAAAAAAAAGAGGTACTAGAGTCTCTAGGAACGAGTTATATCTCAAATGGAAGTTTCTGATGTCGAGAATGTCGTAGGCTATCTCATATTATGCTCCCGTTCCTCCCTCCAATATATGGGGGAGGGAGATTTAATGGGGAGGGGGGGAGGGTCGATGTTTAACGAATCGAGTCGTAAGTCAAAATGAAAGCTGAACACATTCAAGTGTAGCTTAAGGGAATGGAGCAATTTCTCTTCTGAAGAAAGAGAAACACAGGTTTTTTTTTGTGACAAAGTTCTCTACTGAAGCAAAAAAAAATACAAATGTAAAAAATACCTTCCTATATCCTTCCTATGAGATAAAAACATATTAACCATGAAATCACTTAATGAATTCGTATAACTTCCAAGGAAGATAAGGCGCCAAAACCGATTTGTCTTACTAACTGAAAAAAATTGAAGGACATCTTTATCTTCCTTTGAATTGAATACGAATTCAGCAAATGACTTCATCATTGATATAAATAATAAATATAAATACCCCCTCAAGCAGCTGCTTGCCACAGAGGTCTGACAGGAGCCTGTCAGTTTATATGCCATAGTAGAAGATCTGAGAGGATGGCAGATCCTCAGCAGAAAAACGATACAGACATCCATGCCTTATACCGGGGCTCGAACCCAGGTCCCTTGGATCAATAGCCAAGCGCGCTAACCACTCGGACAGGGGACGGCTCATCATTGATACGTTACACTTTTATTTTTTACCCCGTAGGGCTCATATAGGAAAATGGGTATTTTTTAATTTATAAAAATTTATTAATCTTAACCTTCGGGGGCATTCTTGAGTAAAAACTTTTGCAATTTTCGAAGCGAGCATCGAATTTAACAACTTTTTTATTAGGGGAGGGGAGATGGGGGGGGGGTCGAGGTAGTTTTGGTAGGATAGAGTAGGGGGGGGGGAGATTAGAGAAATTGTAAATCTCATTAACGACTTGGCGGCGTTATCTCTGTATCCTGCTTCCCTTCTTACAATCTGCTGAAAATATTGCGATAAAATGGAATCTGTGTCAATATGTTGACGTTTGTTGGAACGATTACCTTGTGACCAGAAGAGAATGTCATTGACCTCCGATGACGGGGCTGGCGCGTCCTCAGTCAAGTGCAGGAGGCGGAAACAACGGGGAGGGATGTAACCCACTTTGTTCCTTTCAGAGATATCGAGGAGAGATCAAGTATTGCCAAGGGGTGGAACTCCAGCGATGCAATGCTCTTAACAGAGGGGGGAGGTTAGGTCTTCAACGGAACATTTTTACAACTATACACCGTTAGGAGGTTTTCTTGCTACGAGTTTGGTATTAAACTTAAACGCAAAAATAGGAGGCAATGAATCATTAATTGGCTATGGCATTAAACGACAGAACAGTTCACTGTCCCGAAGAATATGTAACTTCAAATTTGGGTCTTTTTACCTTTAAATAAATTAAAAAAAAATACCCCCTCAAGCAGCTGCTTGCCACAGAGGTCTGACAGGAACCTGTCAGTTTATATGCCATAGTATAAGGTCTGAGAGGATGGCAGGACCTCAGCAGAAAAACAACTTAAGCATCCATGTCTTACCCCGAGTTCGAACCCAGGTAATATAATATCTCATTGCCACAGACAGCCCCCACTCATCATGCTGATCCTCCCCCACCTTGAAATTTAGCGGCATTGATCCTTGCCGATGACAAGAAGGCGATTATCGGCGTTGCCAAAATCGGCGCCTGCGTGTCTAGTAAAGGAACTGTGGGGAGGTCCCTTGCATTTTCTTTGTGTTAATACATATCTAAATATAAAAAAAATGTGTGTATGAGTAGAAGGGGTTAAGGAGGCGCCGTATGTATGAGTAGAAGGGGTTAAGGAGGCGCCGTGTGTATGAGTAGAAGGGGTTAAGGAGGCGCCGTATGTATGAGTAGAAGGGGTTAAGGAGGCGCCGTATGTATGAGTAGAAGGGGTTAAGGAGGCGCCGTATGTATGAGTAGAAGGGGTTAAGGAGGCGCCGTGTGTGAGTAGAAGGGGTTAAGGAGGCGCCGTATGTATGAGTAGAGGGGTTAAGGAGGCGCCGTATGTATGAGTAGAAGGGGTTAAGGAGGTGCCGTATGTATGAGTAGAAGGGATTAAGGAGGCGCCGTATGTATGAGTGGAAGGGGTTAAGGAGGCGCCGTACATATGAGTGGAAGGGGTTAAGGAGGCGCCGTATGTATGAGTAGAAGGGGTTAAGGAGGCGCCGTATGTATGAGTAGAAGGGGTTAAGGAGGCGCCGTATGTATGAGTAGAAGGGGTTAAGGAGGCGCCGAAACTTTTGACAGACCGGTCGCCTCTTTTGTGCGACCCCACGATCATGATTTATCATGAATAAACTTGTAAAACAGAAAAAGAACGTTCGGAGGTTAAAGAAGTCCAACTTCAGCAAGGCGAATTCTCATTAAAATAATAAATTTTCATAAAATTCTACTGTTTATGTTTCACTTTTTCTTTCTTTTTTTTTTTCGTTATATATAAGTTATTGATTATATAATTCTTTGGCGGTCCATTGGGGCGGGGGTGGCTCAGTCGGTAGCGCGCCAGGCTCGTAATCTGTAGTTCCCAGGTTCGAGTCCCAGCTGGGTCAGCGTTGAGATTTATCTCCGCAAAAATTCCCCGCCCTGACCACGGTCAGTAGGGGACACCAATGGGCTTGGAAAGGCCGCCGTCCGTCGGATGGGACGTTAAGCCGTGGCCCCGTGTGCGGGAGAGCCATACCCTGTGCACGTTAAAGAACACGCTGGATGGCCTTGACGGGAGGCTACCATCTGTCTCCCAACAGCTGTTCCAGTGGGTCCCCTCCCCCAACCTTCTCTGAGCCTTCGGGGTCCATGTGACCTGGCCATTTAGCCCATGGTGTGCAAAAAAGTGCCGCTCAGAGGTAAAACAACCCAACTTGGCGGTCCATCATTCCATTTCAGCCGTTCCATGGCCGAGTAGTTAGCGCGCTTGGCTAGTGATCTAATGGGCCTGGGTTCGAGCCCCGGGTAAGGCATGAATGTACGTGTCGTTTTTCTGCTGAGGTCCCGTAATCCTTTTAGACTTTCTACTGTGGCATATAAACTGACGGGCTCCTGTCAGACCTCTGCGGCAAGCAGCTGCTTGAGGGGGTATTTATTTTTTATATTATTTTGATAAGAAGCCTCAAAACGTCTCCGTTCTTTTCAGGTGAGCAGATCTTTCTATTCACTCGGCTCTATTTGTTGGGGGAGAGGAAGTGTCAGACCATTTACAGTCTGTTCATCTCCTCGCTTCGCAACCCTGCTTCGCTCAGTTCCTCGGTTTCTCCTTCTCCTGGACTGATGCCAACATTCCGTGAGAAGCGAGGCAGGCCAGAAGGCATCATTACGGAAACAAACCCATTAAAATTCACCTTTTCCTGTTAGCTGCGAGCTCTGTTGTTTTGAGTAATCTTCGATTCTTCGCTTGTAGCAATGTCCGATTGCACGAGCAAGAATAAAATATATTGGGAATGGATCAAGTGAATGAAATTAAAATGCATTGGAGTAAACTGCATTGCTGACAGTACTTGGGGGGGGGGAATGACTCAGTCGGTATCGCGTCAGGCTCGTAATCTGTAGTTCCCAGGTTCGAGTCCCAGCTAGGTCAGCGTTGATATTTATCTCCGGAAAATTCTCCGCCTGCCCACGGTCAGTAGGGGACACCGACGGGCTTTGAAAGGCCGCCGTCAGTCGGATGGGACGTTAAGCCGTGTCCCCGTGTACGGGAGAGAGCCACACCCTGTGTACGTTAAAGAACACGCTGGACGCATTGACGGGAGGCTACCATCTGTCTCCCAACAGCTGTTCCAGTGAGTCTCCTTCCCCAACCTTCTCTGAGCCTTCGGGGTTTATTGTAACCTGGCCATTTAGCCCATGGTGTGCAAAAAGTGCCGCTCAGAGGTAAATCAACCCAACCCTAAGAGTAATCGACATTGCATCTTCAAGTTCATTGAAGATGTAATGTGGCAGCAGCAGGTGACCGCAGAGATGCAGATCCCAGCTAAGTTACTATGACAACTGCATACTGCTTCTATATTTATATATTTTGTGTTTCTTCAGTAGCAACTGTTTTTATTTGTTGTTTTTTTTTCGAAATGCAGCGTTTCAATACAAATGCAAAGAGCATTTCATTCAAGTTACATTTTCACAATACGATGCCGATCAGCAGAAGCCCAAAATCCCCTTCGGCAGAGCGGTTTGCCCAGCGCTGATTTGCTGCAGTTAATCTGTCCATAAGATTCTATGATCCGACTCTTATCCTTCAGAGCATTGTGTTAGAAGCATTTCTATCCACCGATGCTTTGCGCTCCTGTCTGCGCAATATTATATTTGCTCAAAGCGCAAAAATTATTCTGTTTCTTTTTTGAGATTAAATTTAACTCTTTAGAAATTGCCACCGATACTAAACGTGTAAATTCACTTACATCAAGCAATGCTGGGTTGGGTTGGGTTGTTTTACCTCTGAGCGGCACTTTTTTGCACACAGTGGGCTAAATGGCCAGGTCACAAGGACCCCGAAGACTCAGAGGAGGTTGGAGGGGACCCACTGGAACAGCTGTTGGGAGACAGATGGTAGCCTCCCGTCAAGACCATCCAGCGTGTTCTTTAACGTGCACAGGGTATGTCTCTCCCGCACACGGGGACACGGCTTAACGTCCCATCCGACGGACGGCGGCCTTTCCAAGCCCATCGGTGTCCCGTACTGACCGTGGGCAGGGCGGCAAGCAATGCTGACCGCAGAGATGAGTGAATGTAGAAATAAAGGAAACGTTTCAATATTCGCTTCTAGACTTTTCTTCGCCAAATATCATTAAGAGCAAATGTCCTGTTAAATATCCGCCAGCATTTGTGCTTGTCTCAATCGAAAGCCACATTCATGATCCAGGTACCACTTGCTCTTCTTCTTTTTTGCGGGGGGGGGGGGGGGGGAGGCTCATTCGGTAGCGCACCAGGCTCGTAATCCGTAGGTTCGAGTCCCAGCTGGGTCAGCGTTGAGATTTATCTTCGCAAAACAAATGGCGTTCCCACGGTGTATAGGTGATACCGATGGGCTTGGAAAGACCGCAGTCCGTCGGATGGAACGTAAACCCGTGGCCCCGTGCATGGGAGAGACATACCCTGCACAAATTAAAGAACACTCTGGATGGCCTTGACGGGAGGCTACCATCTGTCTCCCAACATCTGTTGCAGGGTTAGAACAAGTTCAAGGCCATTTAGTATAGCTCTTCCCCTAAACTACTCTGAGCCTTCGGGGTCCTTGTGACTTGGTCATTTAGCCCATTGTGTGCCAAAAAAGCGCTGCTCAGAGGTAAAAACAACCCAACCCTCTCCTTCTTTTCAAGACTAACACTTAAATCTGTTATTCTGGTGGCTCTGTAACATTCTCTACCTTACGTCTGAATCGCACTGTGACATTATGTTGCTTTCCCGACCTGTGAACTGCAGATTACGAAACCTGACGCACTACCGAATGATCCAACCCCGTCCTCCAAATTTTGAGGCGAGGTTTTCTTCTACAATACACTGAAAATAATAAAAAATAAATTTCCCCTCAAGCAGCTGCTTGCCCCAGAGGTTTGACAGAGCCTGTCAGTTTGTACGCTATAGAGAAGATCTGTGATGAGACCTCAGCAGAAAGACGATACTGAAACACCCAATACCTTTGGGCGGGGGTGTCTCAGTCGGTAGCGCGCCAGGCTCGTAATCTGTAGTACCCAGGTTCGAGTCCCAGCTGGGTCAGCGTTGAGATTTATCTCCGCAAAATTCCCCGCCCTGCCCACGGTCAGTAGGGGACACCGATGGGCTTGGAAAGGCCGCCGTCCTTCGGATGGGACGTTAAGCCGTGGCCCCGTATGCGGGAGAGCATACCCTGTGCACGTTAAAGAACACGCTGGATGGCCTTGACGGAAGGCTACCATCTGTCTCCCAACAGCTGTTCCAGTGGATCCCCCCTCCCCCAACCTTCTCCGAATCTTCGGGGTCCATATGACCTGGCCATTTAGCCCATGGTGTGCAAAAAAGTGCCACTCAGAGATAAAACAACCCAACCCAACAACCCAATACCTTTACCCCTTAGAGCGAGGTTACTCGAAGCTGGTTCCCTTCGATCAAGTAGCGAAGTGCGCTAACCACTCGATCTCCGGGAATATAGTATTTACTATTTGTAAGTTTACAATAAATTTTTTGTATAAAATTTCAAAAAATTTATGCCTAGATGTTGATTTTTACGTCCCCTGTCAAGTGGGTTAACGTCCTTAGTTGGGATTAAAGGAAGATGGGATCTTGTCTTTCTGTCGAGATCTTGCCGTCCGAAAAGATCTTCTCTGCTGCTCTTTATGCCGACAGCCTTTTGTCTGATCTCTGGGACAAACAGCTCTTTGAGGGACTATTTATTTTTTATTCCATTCTGTATGCTTTGTTTTTAAACGTTAAAAAAAAATGCAAAAACGAAAAAATTCCTTTTATATTGCTAAGTAGCTGAAATGCAGTTATTAGCAAGAACGTGTTGATTTTTTAATGCTTATTGGAATTTGGATATTGCAATCTGTACAAATCTGAGGTTTTCAAAAGCCGTATCACGTTTCAACGGTGATGCTCACGTGGCGCCTGTTCCCATCTCTTGGAGAAGTTCCACAGCCTTTGAACCCTCCGTGTTTAACTCTTTGTTTACGCGCGTGCTTCACCCGTTACTAAGGCAACTATAACGATCCGTGGCCCACAGGTGCGCTGGGAGGATCTCCCCTGCACCGGGGGTTGCTGCGTGCCAAGCACTGATCACCACATGTTGACATATCTTTTCGCAGAACGGAGTCGAAAACCGTATTTTGACGAACGTTTCCCAGACAAGTTATTGATGTGTCCGATCGCACAGAGCAATTTGAATATTTTGAAATGTATTTTAAATTTTGGATTGTGTTTAGCCTGAAAATGCAAGTTTAAAGTTAAAGGGGGATTCTTGGAACGTGATACGGAATGGATGGGCTAAAGCACCATTTTGTTTTTCCATTGGACATACGGAGGACGTTCGAAAAGTTCTCCACACGTATCTGTAGATTTGCACTCCTTCCTCCGAAGTTAACGCTACGACTTGTTTTGAAAGCTTGTCTGAACTTGTCATTACGTGTTAAAAAACAAAAGCACTTCATCATTTCTCTCTTAGCTGGCGGCGCGTAAAGTTCGGTCTGCGAAATCCGTGCTTTGTTGCTATGGAGACTATTAAAGACGGGAAAGATTTTATATTTTCGTAAGCTTGAGGACGACGTGAAAAAAATTCATGCATATTTCTCACAAGTATATGGGGATCATGCCTGTTCGTATGGCACTGTTACGGGATGGGTGCGCAATTTCAGAGAAGGATGACGGAGCTTCGAAGACCTCCCTCG
>JAWZYU010000003.1:14122128-14177128 GCA_038380435.1 Ryuthela nishihirai
CGTTTTCACCTCGCATCAAATACCGACTGCTAAATATGTAACGTAAGGACAACATGCGGCACAAAATTTACAGATATGACCTTTGATAAATGACGGAATTATTTTTAGGTAAGAAACTGACATTTTTTAGAAGTTATAGTGTTTCGAAGTTAGATTCCCATTGGCATAAGATGAAATTCTTTAACATTTTGCTAGGGCAGCATATAAATTGTTAAAATAATAAATTAATAAATACCCCCTCAAGCAGCTGCTTGCCGCAGAGGTCTGACAAGAGCCTGTCAGTTTATATGCCAGAGTAGAAGGTCTGAGAAGATGGCAGGACCTCAGCAGAAAAACAACACGAACATCCATGCCTTAACCCGGGGCTCGAACCCAGGTCCCGTAGATCAGTAGCCAAGCGCGCTAACCACTCGGCCATAGTGTTAGGATACTTTTTCGACACGAAGGTTGCCAGATCGCTAATTTCTAAACCTGGATCGTGTAATCTCACAGAAATATTGACTCACAGAAACACACTCACAGAAATATGCACACACTCACAGAAATATTGCACACACTCACAGAAATATTGCACACACTCACAGAAATATTGAGCGTGTGCAGTTACCGTTCACAGCAAACTGGAGCGTGTGCAGTAACTGCACACGCTCCAGTTTGCTGTGAACGGTAACTGGAGCGTGTACAGTTGCTGTACACGTTCCAGATGTTTTTTCTGAATTCTGTAATCGACCATAAAATAAAAAAACAAATGCCCCCTCAAGCAGCTGCTTGCCACAGAGGTCTGACAATAGCCTGTCAGTTTATATGCCATAGTAGTTTAGTGCCATACCAGCTTATATGCCATCAGTTTATATGCCATAGTAGAAGGCCTGAGAGGATGGCAGGACCTCAGCAGAAAAAACGACACACACACCCATGCCTTACCCAGGGCTCGAACCCATGTCCCTTATTGCAAAGTAATAACTGAAAATTTACACATTATGTCCAAATAAACTACATCCAATTTGATAACCTCTCTCCTTCCTAGCCATTTAGCTCATTTGTGTGCAAAAAGGATCCGTTCCTAGGTGAACCAACTCAGCGCAAAACGTCTTCGTTTCGGCACTGACCATTCAGTATGATCTCTAATTCGCCTTCACATCTGAAAGATGGCTACACAGAGAACACGTGGGCTGGCCGAGTTCCTCGTGAGAAAATTTCCCTTCTGAGATCATGCTGCTAATAGGAGTCTAGTTGAAATTTTCTTGTACAGTTGGTTCGTAATCAGGGTTGGGTTGTTTTACCTCTGAGCGGCACTTTTTTGCACACCATGGGCTAAATGGCCAGGTCACATGGACCCCGAAGGCTCAGAGAAGGTTGGGGGAGGGGGCCTACTGGAACAGCTGTTGGGAGACAGATGTTAGCCCCCCGTTAAGGCTATCCAGTGTGTTCTTTAACGTGCACAGGGTATGGCTCTCCCGCACACGGGGCCACGGCTTAACGTCCCATCCGACGGACGGCAGCCTTTCCAAGCCCATCGGTGTCCCCTACTGACCGTGGGCAGGGCGGGGAGTTTTGCGGAGATAAATCTCAACGCTGACCCAGCTTATATGCCATAGTAGTTTCGTGCCATACCAGCTTATATGCCATCAGTTTATATGCCATAGTAGAAGGTCTGAGAGGATGGCAGGACCTCAGCAGAAAAAACGACACACACATCCATGCCTTACCCAGGGCTCGAACCCAGGTCCCTTATGCAACTACAGATACCTGGGAACTACAGATTACGAGCCTGGCGCGCTACCGACTGAGCCCCCCCCTGCCCCGCCCCCTAGTAATCAGGGTTTAATTGACCAGGTCATAACGACCCCAACGCTTTGAACAGATTTGACGCGAAAAAAAAGAACTTACTACATAAAATTCACGTAAATAATATTTTTTTGCATTAATAAATAAAAATTAATGAAATACTTTTGAAAAAAGAAACCAATATTTACATTTCTTTAACGAAAAGACATTAATATTTGGCACACCTGATATCATTTAACATCTAAATTTTTCGATGCATTTTTCCAGGGGAGAGGGGGAGGCAACTTCCCCTCTTGCCGGCGCCTGTGACAATGGCGCTGTTAAAGGCAGATGGCGGTTCCCTTCAGGGCCATCGCGAGTATTGCTAACCAGCATGAAGGCAAGCCTTTGCCTATTGCTGTTCGTCCCATCCGAAGGAACAACGGATGACCTCTACACGTACAGTCGCTCAAAAAAGTATCCGAACATCATGGTTGATTACAGACTTCAGGAAAAATATCTGGCAACGATTTTTTTTTAGAAATTAGTGATCTGGCAACCTTCGTGTCACGTGATTACAGAATTCAGGAAAAATATCTGGAGCGTGTACAGCAACTGTACACGCTCCAGTTACCGTTCACTGCAAACTGGAGCGTGTGCAGTTACTGCACACGCTCCAGTTTGCTGTGAACGGTAACTGCACACGCTCAATATTTCCGTGAGTGAGCCCACACGATCTAGTATCAAAATAATATAACCACCTACAATCGCTCAAAAAAAAGTATCCGAATACTACGATTGATTACAGACTTCAGAAAAAATATCTGGCAACGATTTTTTTTAGAAATTAGTGATCTGGCAACCTTCGTGTCACGTGACACGAAGGTTGTCAGATCACTAATTTCTTAAAAAATCGCCAGATATATTTTCTGAAGTCTGTATTCAACCATGGTGTTCGGATACTTTTTTGAGCGACTTTACACCCATGTCTTGCTTTCTCACCGTGGGTAAAGAACACCGGAGTTTCGATTTCTTAATATTTGCTATTGTTCAAATATAACACTAATCAGAGTATGAAATTATTGTTAAAAAACAAACCGCATGCCATCTTCCTTTCCAAGGCTAAGTATTATCTGCCAGAAATTTTGAAACTAGCAGAATTCTTTCCTTTCGAATCAGTCCCGTGGTCGTTTGGTGAAGTTTTGACCCCGTTGCAGCCGTTTGCTCTTTCGTCTCTTCGTAATCGATAGACACAAGCATCGATGGCTCACAAACGAGTCATACTTTATCTGATATAACGATTAATCATTATCATGTTTTTGCTTTGGATTAGCCATCTGCTCTTTGATCAGCAGAGTTTGCATTTTTCCTCCAATAGTCATCTAACTTCAAAGCTTCGGATGTTGTGGTGCAATGTTTAAAATAGGAAATCCACTCTTTTCTCATATTCCACTCTTTAATAGCATTCCTCTTTAAGAGAGAGATGGGATTTTACTCTGTAGCGTGCCCTACGTCTGATGTTTCCAGGTTCGAGTCCCACTTCTTGAGATGCGGGTTTGGCACAGTCGGTAACGCTGTAGGATGATGTAATCTGATGTTCCCAGGTTGGTCCCCACTCTGTTTCCATCGAGATTTTCTCCGCTGGCCTCTTTTTTGTTTTCGGTGAGAAAGGAGACCTCAGCTTGCTTAAAGCGACCAAGTGGGACGCTAATCTGTGGCCCCCATCTGCATGAAAGCCATACAGTATGCCTTATAGAGATCATACCAGAGCCTTGAAGACATTCTTTCAACTGTCTGACAACTGTTTAGTGTTAGTTACTTCTCTGTCATAATTCATTTTTAATATTATAGGTGGCAGTGACACGAATTTAGGTTTCATAGATTAAACAATTACTTTTACTTCCAAATAGATTTTTGTTAAGTTCTTTTAACCCTTGACCCATTGGGTTAAGTGAGAGGTCACAATGATCTTGAAACCTCAAACAGGGGGATGGAGTCAACCCACACTGACTGCTGTTAGGAGGCATATGGGAGCTTTCTGTCAAGACCATCTAGCATTTTATTAATTACTGAGGCTCCTCATAATACTGGGGGCGGGGATGGCTCAGTCGGTAGCGCGCCAGGCTCGTAATCTGTAGTTCCCAGGTTCGAGTCCCAGCTGGGTCAGCATTGAGATTTATCTCCGCAAAATTCCCCGCCCTGCCCACGGTCAGTAGGGGACACCGATGGGCTTGGAAAGGCCGCTGTCCGTCGGATGGGACGTTAAGCCGTGGCCCCGTGTGCGGGAGAGCCTTACCCTGTGCACGTTAAAAAACACGCTGGATGGTCTTGACGGGGGGCTACCATCTGTCTCCCAACAGCTGTTCCAGTGGGTCCCCTCCCCCAACCTTCTCTGAGCCTTCGGGGTCCATGTGACCTGGCCATTTAGCCCATGGTGTGCAAAAAAAGTGCCGCTCAGAGGTAAAACAACCCAACCCTTGACCATTGGGTTAAGTGAGAGGTCACAATGACCTTGAAACCTCAAACAGGGGGACGGAGTAGAGTCAACCCACGCTGACTGCTGTTAGGAGGCAAATGGAAGCTTTCTGTCAAAACCATCTAGCATTTTATTAATTACTGAGGCTCCTCATAAAACTGAATCAGGGCTTAATGTCCTATTAGGCGAAGGCAGTCTTTCTAGCTCAATGAATGTCTCTTTCTTCATCAGGTGGGGGAGATGAGAACGGAAGAAATCGGAAGAGCTAGGGTTGGGTTCTTTTGCCTCTGAATTATTTTTTTTGCACACTACAAAGGTTAAATGGACACGTCACAAGGACCTCGAGGCTCGGAGTTCGGAAGGGGAAAAATTGACAATGAATTCTCTTGGGCAGGAAAATAAATTGTGTTCTCCTTCAGTAGAAGATATAAAAGTAAACTAGGAGAAAAAATATAGGAGCACATTTCCATCTTTGCCGTAGTTACGAATTTTGAAGCTAATCAGTCGCCCCTTGAGACATGTTCACGTAATTTCACAACTTTTGAAGAAATAGAAGGAGCAAAAATCTACGAAATTGGAGAAATAATGAAGTATAGTGAGAAGCGAATTGGAGCTCCTTGGTTCCCGGTTATCAGGGGTCCACTCACAGTGGAATCCATTTGTTTTCTTCTGTCCCGTTTCAAGGAGCATGCCACGCGGTGGGCGTTTTATCGTCTTGAGTGGAGAGCTTGAAAGCAAACAGAAGGCAAAAGATATCTTTATCGGAATCGTTAAAGCTTTGAAAGGCAGACAAATTCCCTTTTGTTGTCTACTGCAGTAGAGCAATTCGAGAGACAGTAATCAATTGGCTTCCACCCTGAGCTGAGGCGGGGGTAGCTCAGTCGGTAGCGTGCCAGGCTCGTAATCTGTAGTTCCCAGGTTCGAGTCCCAGCTGGGTCAGCGTTGAGATTTATCTCCGTAAAAATTCCCCGCCCTGCCCACGGTCAGTAGGGGACACCGATGGGCTTGGAAAGGCCGCCGTCCGTCGGATGGGACGTTAAGCCGTGGTCCCGTGTGCGGGAGAGCCATACCCTGTGAACGTTAAAGAACACGCTGGATGGCCTTGACGGGAGGCTACCATCTGTCTCCCAACAGCTGTTCTAGTGGGTCCCCTCCCCCAACCATCTCTGAGCCTTCGTGGTCCATGTGACCTGGCCATTCAGCCCATGGTGTGCAAAAAAGTGCCCCTCAGAGGTAAAACAACCCAACTTAATTCCTTTTGCCATATAAAAGCTAGCATTTATCAAATACTTGGTTTGAGCGTTTCACAATATCATCAGTTTCATTCTATCAATACCTATTTGGTTTGGTGTCACTGGAAATAGTTTCGGTAAAACAAAATTTTCTTTCAGGTTCCTGGTCTTGTTTGTTGCTGCTAAATTAGAAATGAATTTTGCTCTCCCCATAGGTTTTTAAACTTTTCACAATAGAATTGGGCCATGGCGAAGAAATCCAGCATTGGGAATTTTTCTTTATATTACTACAAAATTTCGAAACTGGTCGAGGTCCCTCAGACCCACAGTTAATGTTCTTGGGTTAAGAGAGATATATATTGGCATTACTAATTATGGATTATTAGCAAGGCACTGGATCTAGAGATGGATAAAGGGGCCCCAGCCTTTCGTCCTGGAGAATTTGAATTGCCGGAAAGGAAGAGAAAAAATGGAAATCATTGAAAAATGTTTTTTTTATAAAAGACCCTACAATGGGGAAGAATATAAATATATTGCACAGCTTGGAAAGAATAATCGGTAAAAAAAAAAGAATTCAGTTTCTCGTCCATTCCAAGTCTTCATGTAGGGGACACCGATGGGATTGGAAAGGTCGCCGTCCATCGGATGGGACGTTAAGCAGCTGCCCCGTGTGCGGGAGAGCCATACCCTGTGTATGTTAAAGAACATGCTGGATGGCCTTGACGGGAGGCTACCATCTGTCTCCCAACAGCTGTTCCAGTGGGTCCCCTACCTTCTCTGAGCCTTCGGGGTCCTTGTGACCTGGCCATTTAGCCTATGGTGTGCAAAAAAATTCCTCTCAGAGTTAAAACAATTACCGTCTTGCCCTCTGTGAGAAAGGGGACTCGTTAAGCCGTGATCCCATGTACAGGAGAGCAATGCCTTGTGCACGTTCAAGAACACGCTGGATGGCCATGACAGGAGGCTACTATTTGTCTCCTAACAGCTGTCCAGTGGGACCCTTTTCTCTAATCTTCTGTGACCCAATGGGGCGCAAAAAAATGCCGCTCAGAGGTTAAACAACCCAAACCGAGTGATAGATGATTGATAGATGTATAAAAACTGTCGAAGTATCAACTGCGCAGTCTCATAGTCTCCCCAGTTGCCACCCTCCTATGCCATTGCTGTCCAGGACATTACAGTCATAACGAATTAAGTGGGGAATCGCGTAAAGAATTCGTTCCATCGACAGTGTCCCTTGACCGAGAGGAGCCATTCTTTCCTCGCCGATCGTGCGAAGAGGTTTCAAATGATTGATTGGGGGTTTGTCTGAAGAGTCGTCACGCAAGCTTTACACAATGCACAACAAATACGAAAGGAAAAAAAATAGAAATCGTAACGGTAGAGGTCAAAAGATATTTGGAAAGCCATTCTCTTTATGGTTCTGAATTTAATAATGATCATAACGGCGGAATCGTTCTGGTTCAATGCGGAGAGGTATTAAGATGATAGCTCGCCGACTATTGAAGCAATTTGTATCTGTTTTCCCGCCTCAGAGATTTTCAAGTTCTTCTTGAATTCCAGTGCTCTGTTTGCTCTCTTTACACATATGCATGATCTTCAAGCAGCCATAGGTTACGGAGCTCCAATTAGATGGTGCAATTTAATTCTCCATACAATTTTTTTACCTATTTTGCAAAAATCTCTTTGCAAAGTCTTTTTGGCCTATGGAAACGAGTACGCTGTTACAAAAATCGGGTGGCTTGGAAAGGCCTTCGTCCGTCGGGTGGGACGTTAAGCCGTCGCCCCGTGTGCGAGAGAGCCATATCCTGTGCACGTTAAAGAACACGCTGGATGGCCTTGACGGGAGGCTACCATCTGTCTCCCAACAGCTGTTCCAGTGGGTCCCCTTCCTCAACCTTCTCTGAGGCTTTGCGGTCCTTGTGACTCTGGCCATTTAGCCCATTGTGGGCAAAAAAGTGCCGTTCAGAGGTAAAACAACTAATCAACCAAAAATCTGGTCACTAATGAGGTCCGGTGGTAATGGGGGAGACGGGGGGGGGGTTGCATCTATGAGTTGATGCTTCGACAGCGTCGTAGATAAGAGGGAACTAGCGTTTCATTCACTTGGAGGTCAACCTATGATTTATGAAAACTGTCTAAGCTACACTTCGCTGTCAGTCTCCTCGTCTTCCCAAATCCCACTGCTAAGGACATCTCTTGAGGAAAGAAATAATCGCGAATTGGTGCAGTAGCGCTATCAATACAAATTAATCATGTTACATCTAGATGGAAAAGTATGAGTTAGGAAATATACGAAAAACGTGTCTTCATTTCAGATACGAAATGGCTGTTGAACAACGTCATCACCCGAATAACCGGACTGAAAAATTTGACCCGGCTTTTACAGAGCCTGGTCTTTGAAAATTGTGTTATAATCTGTTATCTGACCTTGGATAAAAATGATGCACATGTCAGAGATAACAGATCTAAGTTCGCTTTGATTCCGAACAGCGTCTCTTCTTCCTCAGTTGTTGACTCATCTGACACACACAGATAACAATTGACAGAGGACATGTTTTCTTTCCCTTTTTAAAAAAAAAATCTCACAATGCTATCCGCTCAGATTAGGAAAACACAAGGTGAAATCAACAAGCAGAGGTCGATTCCTGGCATCAGTTTTGCTGCACATTATCAGCCAGACTGAAGCTACGGATGGGGGATGGCTAAGCCTCAGAGGACGAAGTTCACTTGCTCTCCTTAATTAATCGCGCTTATAATTTCACGAAGGGTGGACACGCCCCCCCCCACCTCTTCGTGACTATCTCCATTGCTTAATGAGGAGAATGGACTCTGCCTGCGTTGGCCATCCCGGATCAAGGTCGCCACCAAATATCAAAGATGTCAACATGATGCAATGACGCAAAAGAGTCTGTCAGCAGTTTCAAGTTCGCTTGCTCGAGAGTGATTATGGGAATAGCTTATCTTTCGTCTATACCTGTTTAGTCTGTCTGATGTGGGAAATGAATATTTATCTAAAAAAAATGAGGAATTTGTGAGACTTCTTTTTTTTTTCGAGAAAACAAGAGGTTGGGTTGTTTTACCTCTGAGCGACTTTTTTGCACACAATGGGCTAAATGGCCAGGTCACAAGGATCCCGAAGGCTCAGAGAAGACTGGGGGAGGGGACCCACTGGAACATCTGTTGGGAGACAGATGGTAGCCTCCCGTCAAGGCCATCCAGCGTGTTCTTTAACGTGCACATGGTATGGCTCTCCAATATAGAGCCACGGCTTAACGTCCCATCCGACGGACGGCGACCTTTCCAAGACCATTGGTGGTCTTGGAAATATTCATTTCCCACATCAGACAGACTAAACAGGTATAGACGAAAGATAAGCTATTCCCATAATCCCTCTCGAGCAAGCGAACTTGAAACTGCTGACAGACTCTTTTGCATCATTGGAAAGAAGACCTACTGACCGTGGGCGGGGAATTAAGAGAAAATAAGAGGATAACAGGGGCAGTTATAAATAGCGCCATTTAAAAGAGATATATGCTATCATTATTCTGGTATATTTTTTAAAATGTCCTTGTGACCAAGTGGATAAAAACATTTCCTGGGAGTAATCACTTCTTCTGAGAAGCATTGTAAGAGCCTATCAATAGAATTCTCCGCAAAGCATCAACACATAGTTGCCACCGTAGAAAAGATATGTGAGTGGAAAGAGACCTCAGCAGAAATATTTTATCAGAAAGGAAACAGATTTCGCTTATCCGGGGCTCGAATTCCGATTTCTAGACTACGTTTCTAAACGTAGGAGGAGTATGGGGATACCCGAGTTCGAGTCCTGGATAAGGAATGGATGTTTCGTTTCTGATGTAATCTTTCTGCTGAAATCTCTTTCCATTCACATGTCTTTTCTGCGATGGGGGAGGGGGTGGCTTAGTCGGTAGCGCGCCAGGCTGTAATCTGTAGTTCCCAGGTTCGAGCCCCAGCTGGGTCAGCGTTGAGATTTATCTCCGCAAAATTCCCCCTGCCCACGGTCAGTAGGGGACACCGATGGGCTTGGAAAGGCCGCCGTCCGTCGGATGGGACGTTAAGCCGTGGTCCCTTGTGCGGGAGAGACATACCCTGTGCACGTTAAAGAACACGCTGGATGGTCTTGACGGGGGGCTACCATCTGTCTCCCAACAGCTGTTCCAGTGGGTCCCCTCCCCCAACCTTCTCTGAGCCTTCGGGGTCCATGTGACCTGGCCATTTAGCCCACGGTGTGCAAAAAAGTGCCGCTCAGAGGTAAAATAACCCAACCCTTTTCTGCGATGTATTATATCGATAGCTCTTTCAAGACCCCAGAAGAGGTAGTTACCTCAAGGATTTTTTTTTACTAGTTTACCACGGATAGTCAAATGTAAATATAAAATTTGAAAGCTTTCTCTTGAAATCTGTTCTTAGAAGATGTATGCATAATTTTCTGATTTCTAACGCAAATCGGTCCATAGCATTGAGGTCTGACTTTCCGATTGGACAGTGCATGACTGTTGTTTTACTTCTGAGAGGCGCTTTTGAGCGCACAGTGGGTTAATAGCCAGGTCGCAAGGACCCCAAGGGCTCGCAGTTGAGTAGAGGAAGAGGGCCTCATTGGACGCTTTTTACGACATGGTCACGGCTATCCTACTCATTCGTAACGCGCAAAGGGTATGGACTCTACTGCACATGGCGCCAAAATCGAACGTTTCATCGGACGGATGCTTGTCTCTGCTAAGCCTATCGATGTCCCTTTTCTCACCGAGGCGAGATCGAAGGTTAACGGAAAAAATATCAACTTAGGCACAGTATTTACTCGAACGTTAGAACATAATATTACAAACCTGGTGCGATGCCGACTGAGCCAGCTCACGCCACAAAGGGTAGCTGAAGTAAGGACTCAAATCCCAAGGATTGTAATAGTTTTCAAGCATCGATTTCCCCTTTCTACCCCGACCTTCAGAGGTGTACAAAGAGGACATTTCTTTGGCCACCTCCCGTGAGAAATGCAGACAGTGTGGCGATTGACATCGTTTCATCAGTTTAAAAATTGGAGCGTCATCGGGGGCGGGGGTGGCTCAGTCGGTAGCGCCAGGCTCGTAATCTGTAGTTCCCAGGTTCGAGTCCCAGCTGGGTCAGCGTTGAGATTTATCTCCGCAAAACTCCCCCTCCCTGCCCACGGTCAGTAGGGGACACCGATGGGCTTGGAAAGGCCGCCGTCTGTCGGATGGGACGTTAAACCGTGGCCCCGTGTGCTGGAGAGCCATACCCTGTGCACGTTAAAGAACACGCTGGATGGCCTTGACGGGGGGCTACCATCTGTCTCCCAACAGCTGTTCCAGTGGGTCCCCTCCCACAACCTTCTCTGAGCCTTCGGGGTCCATGTGACCTAGCCATTTAGCCTCTTAGTGTGCAAAATAAGTGCCGCTCAGAGGTAAAACAACCCAACTATTCGCTATTTTAATGTATACAGCACATTGAATCTTGTGAGCTCACAAAAACCTGGATCGTGTGGGCCCACTCACAGAAATATTGAGCGTGTGCAGTTACCGTTCACAGCAAACTGGAGCGTGTGCAGTAACTGCACACGCTCCAGTTTGCTGTGAACGGTAACTGGAGCGTGTACAGTTGCTGTACACGCTTCAGATATTTTTTCTGATGGGTGGCCTTGACGGGAGGCTACCATTGACGGAGGCCTACTACCTTGACGGGAGGCCAACAGATATTCCAGTGTGTCCCCTCCCCCAACCTTCTCTGAGCCTTCGGGGTCCTTGTGACCTGGCCATTTAGCCCATGGTGTGCAAAAAAGTGCCGCTCACAGGTAAAACAACCCAAACCAAATTGGAGCGTCATCTCTAATTTTGCGCTACCTAGAGAATCTCTGGGTTGTGTAGTTATCGAGGAGTAGGAGGCCGAATATCGATGATGAAAACAGCACATCTGAAATGGCATCTGTTTTTAAAGAGCGCAAACAAGGGAGGAAAAAATAATCACCTCACTTCTCGAAAGGGAACATTCTAAGAACAATAGCGGTTGACGAAACAATGCGATTGGCGAGGCTGGAGATGAAAATGGCTCTCTCTGAGGTCCGATGGCTGACGATCAGCCCATTGCCCTGATCTGTGGAAACTCATTGAAATTCTCAGAAACCAAAACCGGCAGTCTGCATCTGAATTCGGGGCGGGGGTGGCTCAGTCGGTACCGCGCCAGGCTCGTAATCTGTAGTTCCCAGGTTCGAGTCCCAGCTGGGTCAACGTTGAGATTTATCTCCGCAAAATTCCTCGCCCTGCCCACGGTCAGTAGGGGACACCGATGGGCTTGGAAAGGCCGCCGTCCGTCGGATGGAACGTTAAGCCGTGGCCCCGTGTGCGGGAGAGTCATACCCTGTGCACGTTAAAGAACACGCTGGATGGCCTTGACGGGAGGCTACCATCTGTCTTCCAACAGCTGTTCCAGTGGGTCCCCTCCCCCGACTTCTCTGAGCCTTCGGGGTCCATGTGACCTTTCCATTTAGCCCATGGTGTGCAAAAAAAGTGCCGCTCAGGGGTAAAACAGCCTAAACAACCAACCTGCATCTGAATTCTGTATTTCCTTGCTCTTCTTAAAGAAAACGGGGAACGGCATTTGGCTTACTCATCCATCGCTTGTGCTGCCGTTTCTGTATCTCGTCTGTTGCCGCGACAAATAAGGCGAACGACCGCAAACAGATCTGATAAGTGCAGATCTAATGAAGTCTTAATTTTGCTGATACGAAAGGATAACTTAGAGGACATGAACTGGCGCCTTTCTGATACTTTGTTCCTTTTGATATTGAGGGATTATTTTTCGGCCAAAGAGGCAAAGGTTATTTTCTCTCTTAACGCTCATTTTTTTCTCAAGGCTCCATTTTCTAGTGCACTTTCCTTTTAACATGCTACGATAACAGCCCTGCAAAAGAAAGGTTTCTAATATCGAAAAGTCATTCAGACCTAAGGAAAGAGAAGTACCCAATAACGACTGCAATAACTAGGCTACGACCTCGAGGGGAAATTTTTTTTGGGTGGCAAATATTTGTGTATTAAAAGTCAAAAATGAAATGGTGAAGTAAGGTCACTGACAAATTTTCTGGGTGTCACAGAAAACGCTTATCTCTTCTGCTGGTCATGATGTGATATTGACCAGGGTGGGAAAGACTCTGTCCTCTGGTTAGCTGGTTTTGAAACTGATCAACTTAAGCTGATATAGACTTTGGTGAGTTGAGCCAACTTATTATTATTATTGTTTTTCATTTGCAACATTTAGGACAAAGAAGAATCCTAGAGGCCATTCCTAACTTCCTGCCAGGCTCTTAATCTGCAGTTCCCAGGTTCGAGTCCCAGCTGGGTCAGCATTGAGATTTATCTCCGCAAAACTCCCCGCCCTGCCAACGGTCAGTAGGGGACACCGATGGACTTGGAAAGTCCATCGAATTGGACGTTAAGCCGTGGCCCCGTGTATGGGAGAGCCGCACCCTGTGAAGGTTAAAGAACACGCTGGATGGCCTTGACGGGAGGCTACCATCTGTCTTCCAACAGCCGTTGCAGTGGGTCCTCTCCCCCAATCTTCTCTGAGCCTTCGGGGTCCTTGTGACCGGGTCATTTAGCCCATTGTGTGCAAAAAAGTGCCGCTCAGAGGTAAAGCAACCCAACCCTAGCTTCCTCTGATTGGCCACTACCCCAGTTAGAGCAACACAAAACGTCTGCCAACTGCAATAATAATCACTCTGCCAGTTAAGGCCATATATTAACTAGAGCTTCGCAATGGGCTTTAAAAGATAATATTTGTCGACTTAACAGAATCCTTCATCTTATTAGTTTCATAACATGAAGTTCAGATATTGAAGACTACGATCATCAGAGTCGCATAGTAAAATTTCAATACAAGAACTACAATACATGTGAAAATAGGAGATTTCTATAATATTTTCTTATGAGAAATTTTCTCAAAAAGAATGACACAAGTTACAACAATATTCAGGAGCCATTAATACAAACGGATTTTTAAAAGACATTATGTGCCTTTGTGTTTTATATGCATGCACATGCAAATTTCTAACAGATTTTTAGGTTCAAAGGTGACAAGCAATGTAACTTATTGACGCATTGCTGTATATACTGTAAACAGTTATTAAAGAAATATACGTATTGAATATCGGCGATTGTATATCTCCGATTCATTGATCCCATCAAGATTTAGTTATTCACATTTTGACCAGAATAGAAAAATGTCCACCCATACAGTCCTTTTGCTCACGTGTTTTTTGAAATCGGGCTGGTTTCCGACTTGACACGAATGGCCCTCGTTTCAACACGGATTCTGAGCTACTTGTATTTCTAATATAAGGATATATCGTGGATGCTTTCTTTGTCTCATCTGGCCTTGTCAATAATTTCAACACTTATAAAAAGATTGCTCGCCTTCGTTTTTACAAAATACGGTGTTTAAAAAGCTATAACACGTAGAGTATTTGTAAAAAAATAAAAAAATATTTGCAACAAATATTAAAATGTAAGCGCTTACAAATTCACCATAGTTGATTCTAGTGGGGGGACGGGGGACGGGAGTGGCTCAGTCGGTAGCGCGCCAGGTTCGTAATCTGCTAGTTCCCAGGTTCGAGTCCCAGCTAGGATAAGCTGAATTTATCTCCGCAAAATTCCCGCCATGTCCATGGTCAGTAGAGGACACCGATGGGCTTGGAAGGCCGCCGTCCGTCGGATGGGACGTTAAGCCGTGGCCCCGTGTGCGGGAGAGCCATACCTGTGCACGTTAAAGAACACGCTGGATTGCCTTGACAGGAGGCTACCATTTGTTCCCCAACAGCTGTTCCAGTGGGTCCCGTCCCCCAACCCTCTCTGAGCCTTCGGGGTCCTTGTGACCTGGCCATTTAGCCCATGGTGTGCAAAAAAGTGCCGTTCAGAGGTAAAACAACACAACCAACAACTAGTTGATTCTAAATTATAACTAGTCGCTATCAGTTATTCATCATCATTACTCGACGACAATTTTTACAATAACAGTTCCTCATTCTCAATCTTCGTTATTCGACAATCATTCGTGCCTACAAACCCGGATCTAAAAGGATCTTAAAGAGTTGGGTTAGGTCTACCTATCCTGGGAACTGCAGATTACGAGCCTGGCGCGCTATCGACTGAGCCACCTCAGCCCCGTAATAAGGGGAGCACGAGACCCTGTGGAAATGCTAGTAAGGGTAACTGAGTGCAAAAGTTTTAAACTTGTGCATATTTGGTGCAATTTTCAAGAATTTTCTAAAAAATTCCTCTAAAATGAAGGAGAAAATGTTACACTGGAATGGAAAACAGTCTCTTGCAACCCCCCCCCCCCCCTATTTTTTCTGGATTTAACAATTTTTTTCCTACTTTATGATTGTTTCTTTTCTCTAAAAATGAGTTTCATGAATGAAATTTACATCGACCAACACGATTTCTTCTTTTTTATGTGACAAATATTTAGAATCATGTCTAGTGGTAAATAAAGAAAGGTCACATATTTATGTAAATAAAGAAAGGTCACATATTTATATATATATTTTAAACAATATTATGTCAAAACTATTTCTGCAATAGAATATAAGCATTGAATGTTTAATTGACTTATTTTATATAATAAAAATAATGCGAAAATTATTTGGTCTCCCCCAAATGCATGCTTTGGTCTGCTTCTGGTTAATAACGGTAAAAATCAATAGAAGTCCAATTGTTATCAATAGATGGCAGCACTTGTGTAGAGCTTTTACAATAAACATAAGAAAACAATCGTTTCGATGTCAAATACTAAATATTGGTGCCATCATGTTTGGCCCTCATTGCATTATTTCCTTATTGATCAAAAGCCTGAACTTAGTAAATGATTTTAGCAATGATCCCCTTTTCCTAAATATTTTGTTGGTTTAAGTCGGTGGTTCTTGACTTTTGATTCTCAAAATACGTTCTCATACCAATTTCCAAAAAATCATTAAATTAGATAAATTCTTGATATAATTTTTGTGCGTTTTTTACATTTTTAGAACGGAAAACAAAGAAAAAAAAACTTTAGAATGGCAAATATTTTCAATTAAATTACAGGCCCAATGACTATTTTGTTATTGCTTATGTTCATTAATATTGGTGAACACCTTTTTTTGAAACCCGCCTGCCATCACTCCCATTTAAAGCTTTTCCTGACCTTTGTTTTGCTGATGTGATGAGTGATAAAAGTCTCATCACGCAGAAGTAGAAATGAAAGAAACCGAATATTTTGACTTCTGTCTCTGCATTTGATTCTTGATCTTAATATTATCCGCCAATGTCTCGTACTTCTCGTTAAAAAACATTGGTTTAAATAAACTTTGTCTAAGAACCGGGATTACAATGTTTATAACATCTTTCTGAAAGCCAAAATTCTGAGTGTATTTACAGTGTTAGTTGTTTCTACCAATAATAAAATTCAGAAATTTCATTTAAGAAGTTCTTTTGAGCTTCTTAAATTTAAAGTTAAAATGAACATAAAATTATTGGAAATTGTTCGTTAACTCTTTCTTAAGTTTAATTTTCACATTTTCTCCAACATAGCTTTTCGGAGTTCTACAGCCTCTGGGTTTTTGTTTCAAGCTGAAGCTAATGTCGTTAGCTCGTTTTCAATAAACGAGCTATTGTTTTTATTTTGTCATCTGCTCATCCATCGCCATTTAACTTTTTAGTTTTAAGAGATATGTGAACAATTCCTTTTGGGTTGAATAGATGTTAACAAAACATTGCGATTCGCATTTTCAGAATCTTCCAATAACTTTAATGTCCACATTTAGAGGACACTAAAGTTGTAAAACGTTAAAAATTTTAACTGTTGTAAATAATTCATTCATATATGAAACTTTAAATTTTCTTGATAGAAATGGTGAAGATCAAAGGATTTGCATTTTGACATGGAGGGGCCAAACGATCACCTTCTGTGGTTGCAGAGAAGAAATGGAGCCTTTGTTTTAACAAACATATGAAATTAATTGGTTGAATTGGTACTTATAAAATATGACCATTGGTAATTCAAACTATGGTATTCGGAATCATCCAAAGTTCTGATTTATATCGTTAAATCGAGCTAATTTTAGAAAATGGCGCATCTTGTTTTCTGTTGGAAAACGATCATTCCTTGTTAGCTAGGAGAGACTGATTGGTCTTGCTAGTTAATAACGGAAGACGTGTTGCAGAATTTCTTGCGATAAAAGATTTCTTTTATTTGCTTAATTCCCCGAAATAAATTGGACTATGAAGAAACGTGGTTTATTTTATTTTTTCCTTCAATACAATATGGATCTGAGAGTAGCCTCGCTTTGCATAGCTGATTTTTCACATCTAATATAATTTTATTATATTTCAAGTTGTTAGTATTTTTATTGCTCTTTGCAGTCAATAGATGGCAGCACAAAGAAAAATGTTTAGGTTAAAGTAGAGGGTTGATAAATAATAAGGATTATTTTCCCGTGGCAGTTGAATCAAATTTGCAAAGAAAATTTACACTTTTACCTTTTAATTTTGTGTTGGCTAAGTGTGGAAACCTTATCAAGAACCTCTAAAGTACTTAAATTAGTAGTTTAGAACGAACACATAGAAATGCAGGGCAAATTTATGACGGTAAAAGTTTGTAGTGAATGCTAAAATAAAGAGTATTCGTTAAATTGTTCTGTAAATAAAAATGAAGCATTTTAATGTAAATGATAGCGTATACCTTTAGTATTATGAAACACTATTATTATTTCAGTTTTACAGTTGATTGTCGATAGTGGAAGCTTTTGGCTCCAATAGTGTGTTAATTTTGAAATATCTTTTCAAATTCAAGTTGCAAAATGTATCTTAATATAATTTAAGTTATGTTGTATAGAAAAAAAATATATATTAGGCATTCATAAACCATTGTTTCAGGAAATTTGAACAAAAAATTTTTTTTACTGCTATTGAAGCGTTCAATATGAGACTTGAAATGAGAGCCTATGGGAGAAAATTTAGGCCTAATGTAGATGGGAGGCAGAATTATCTGAGTGATAAGGCACTTGAGCTTATTTCGGAAAGAAGGAACTGCAGGAATGTCCTTAATCAATACCCTACTAATCCTAATAGAGAACTTAATAATCGTGTAAAAGATCAGTTAGCTGCTGATAAGAATCTTTGGCTTGATGGCTTGGCTGACAAAGCCGAGGAAGCAGTTAGGCAGCACAACAGCAGAGAGCTGTACCAGATAGTTAATGTTTTGTGTAGTAGAAAACGGACAGGTATACAGGGATTGAAGGATAAACAAGGTAAGGTTATAGAAGGGGAGTATTCTGTCATGGCTAGGTGGGCTCAGCATTTCAGTGATGTTCTAAACAATGTGGTTAGTTCTACTCCCATTGTTTGCAATGATGATAGATGCATTGGTGGCTTTAATGTTGGCCCTATAACACAATCTGAAGTTATTTTGGCTATTTCTAAACTTAAACTTCATAAATCCCCAGGTGTAGATGAAATTACTACGGAAATGCTTAGAGCTGGGAATGTTTCTGTTACCACTTGAATGACTGAAATTTTGAATATCTTTTATGATAAAGCATGGTTCCTAAGGATTTTACCAGAGCTATTATTATCCCTATTTTCAAAAAAGCTGATCGCATTTCTTGTGATAACTATAGGGGTATAAGCCTACTTTCGGTTTCAGGTAAAGTTCTTTCCATGATTGTGCTTAATAGAATTAAGAATCTGGTTGATGGTCAATTGCGTGATGAGCAATGTGGATTCAGAAGTGGTAGGGGATGTGTAGATCAGATATTTTCACTCAGGCAGATTCTTCAGAAATATTTACAGTTTCAGAAACCTTTGGTTACTAGCTATGTTGATTTCAAAAAGGCTTTTGACTCTGTTGATTGCCATAATTTGTGGTTGATTGTGAGATCATATGGCATACCAGACAAGTTAGTTAACATAATGAAAGCTCTCTATAATAACACTGAGTCATGTGTGAGAGTTGGTAAGTCTTGTAGCAATTGGTTTAGCATTACTTCTGGTGTTCGATAAGGGTGCATTTTGTCTCCTTTTCTCTTTAGTTTGGATATTGATTATGTTATGCGAAATTCACTTCAAGGGAAAGATTTTGGCCTTAAATGGGCTGGAGATACGAAAATTTCTGATTTAGATTATGCTGATGATTTAGCCCTTTTGGCAAATGATGTTGATGAGATGAACTCTTTCATTCTAGCTGTTGATGAGACTGGTAGTAGAGTAGGTTTGGTTATAAACAGAGAGAAAACTAAATTGATGAAAATTGGTCAGGCAGGTTGTGATTCAGTTAATCTGAATGGTTGCAGTCTTGAGCAGGTGTCACATTTTAATTACCTTGGGAGCTACGTAACTGATACTGGTGATGTGCGGCATGAGATTAACAGACGAATAGGGATTGCTGCCGGGACTTTTAAGAATCTATGGAGAGTGTGGAGAAATAGGCGTATACACCTAAAGACTAAAATTTGACTGTATAATAGTTTGGTTCTTTCTAGGCTAGTTATGGTAGTGAAACTTGGACACTTTGTAAACAAGATAACAAGAAACTAGATGCTTTTGATTCCAGATGCTTACGCAGTATCTTGGGCATTAGGTGGTCCAACTTTGTAACTAATGATGAGATTAGGCAAAGGAGTTTGCAACCTCCTTTAAGCAGCATATTGTGCAGAGAGAGACTCCGTTGGTTTGGCCACGTTGCCCGTATGGATAATTGTATATTGGGGGAATAGGGTTATGAAAAGTGTGCCTAAAGGCCTCAGAAAGAAGGGGAGACCTAGGATGCGGTGGGCAGACAATGTCAAACAGGACCTTATTAGAATTGGTGTGCAGTGGCCAGATGCAGCAGATGTAGCTCAGGACAGACTTGCTTGGAGAACTAAATTGCATGGTCTGGTTGGACCTCCGTAGCCCATGGCTGCTGGAGATTCTTCAGAACTCTTTCATTCGACTGTTGATGAGACTGTAGTAGAGTGATGATGATGATGATAATAACATCCAGTAAATGATTCAGAGAAGCAAGCTTCCTCGTGTATTCCGAATAGATGCGCTGACACTCGTTTACGTCCGGTGTGGCGGAAGTTTTTGACTCCCCGTAATAACTCAGGTACTTGATCGATTGGTCCCGAATTTGATGTTGTGGTACCATTTAGGTTTTGCTGCATAGGATTTAGCGGTTGGACTCCTGGCTGCATGGAATCTGGTTGGGTTGTTTTACCTTTGAGCGGTACTTTTTTTGTACACAAAGGGCTAAATGGCCAGGTCACAAAGATCCCGAGCGCTCAGATAAGGTTGGGTGGAGGAGACCCATTGGAAAAGCTGTTGGGAGACAGATGGTAGTTTCCCATCAAGGCCATCTAGTGTATCCTTTAACATGCACAGGATGTGGCTCTCCGGCACACGTGGTCATGCTTTATGTCCGATGCATTGGACAGTGTCCTTTCAAGCCCATTGGTGCCTACAACTGACCGAAGGCAGGGCTGGGTTGGGTTGGATTATTTTACCTCTGAGCGGCACTTTTTTGCACACCATGGGCTAAATGGCCAGGTCACAAGGACCCCGAAGGCTCAGAGAAGGTTGGGGGAGGGGACCCACTGGAACAGCTGTTGGGAGACAGATGGTAGCCTCCCGTCAAGGCCATCCAGCGTGTTCTTTAACGTGCACAGGGTATGGCCCTCCCGCATACGGGGCCACGGCTTAACGTCCCATCCGACGGACGGCGGCCTTTCCAAGCCCATCGGTGTCCCCTACTGACTGTGGGCAGGGCGGGGAATTTTGCGGAGATAAATCTCAACGCTGACCCAGCTGGGACTCGAACCTGGGAACTGCAGATTACGAGCCTGGCGCGCTACCGACTGAGCCACCCCCGCCCCAGGCAGGGCTGGGAGTTTTGTGTGGAAAAATCTTAACCCTGGCCCAGTTGAAACTCGAATCTGGAAAATGCAGATGACGAACCTTGTGCGCTCCGACTGAGCCAACCCCACCATGCAGGGGGTCGGGATTCAACCCGCCACAAGTATTGGAATCCTCTCGTTGCGCTGTGATCGCTTATCTTATGATTGGAGGGTTGAAAGTTATGATGATAATGGTAGAGAAGTACGATATCGGTGCCAAAATCTATTAATGGACAAACATTTCACGGTTAACTTTTAGGGGAGGGCCTAATTTTGTGGGGTCGAAACAGGGAATAAGTTACGGTGAGATAAAGCTGTAGACTACTGTTCCTAGGCGGGGCGGGGGTGGCTCAGTCGGTAGCGCGCCAGGCTCGTAATCTGTAGTTCCCAGGTTCGAGTCCCAGCTGGGTCAGAGTTGAGATTTATCTCTGCAAAATTCCCCGCCCTGCCACTGTCAGTAGGGGACACCGATGGGTTTGGAAATGCCGCCGTCCGTCGGAAAGGGATTGGAGACGTGGCCCCGTGTGCGGGAGAGCCATACTCTGTGCACGTTAAAGAACACTCTGGATGGCCTTGACGGGAGGCTACCATCTGTCTCCCAACAGATATTCCATATTCCAGTGGGTCCCCTCTCCCAACCTTCTCTGAGCCTTCGGGGTCCTTGTGACCTGGCCATTTAGCACATGTGTGAAAAAAAGTGCAGCTCAGAGGTGAAACAACCCAACACTGTACTACATTCCGAAATGGGGGGGGGGGGGAAAGTAAGCCACCTTTAACTCATTTCTCGATCTGCTTGAAAGCATGACAGAAAATATCGTCTCAATTCATTACGAGGCAAGAGAATGTTGCTCTTCGTCCTCCCTTGCCACTTTCCCCCAAAACACGAGGCGATGGGTGACGCTCCTGCACGCACGAGAGAGAATAATGGGAGGAGAACTGAGACCGTAGAATGGGGGGAGGGGGGGAGGATTGGTTTCCGTCGGGGTCCGATCTGATCATGTGTGCAAGGGCAGTAATCTTGCAAGACCGAAACGGTTTGCGCCCTGAGGATCTGACACGCCCCTAATTATAGGGTGGAAACGAAAGGGGGCAGGGTGAGAAGGAACTAGGGGGGAATATAAAGGGGGGGAGATGTTGTGTTGGCTCCTCAGAACATTTTAAGCCACAAAAGTCTTTGTTCTTGGAAAATGAACGCTAACGAAATGGCGAACGGTGAAAACGGAAATGATAAATGACACATGAAAGAATTCCGACCCTTGGGTGGTATCAGATGGATGAATGTGTGGCCTTCTGCCACTCCTGGGCAAATTTATTCATTTCATCTCACTTGCTTTAGGATGGGGAGAGAACAACCCACTGAATAGAGTGTCAGGCCCACAACATGATGTTCGTCAGTTCGATTCCGGACCTTGTCGATGTTGAGATTTTCTCCGCTTTTCTCTATCTTGACGTAGGTGTGAAAAGTCGACGCCGCAGGACTTGTAAGTTCCCTCGGATGCAACGCTGAGCCAGGGATTTTGCGCACGCTGATTGGCATTGATGAGAGAGAGTGCACTTCTTTGACAGCTGTGCAATGGGTTTCCTTACCGATTCCTGAAAGCGTGAGGGTGGGGGTGGCTCAGTCGGTAGCGCGCCAGGCTCGTAATCTGTAGTTCCCAGGTTCGAGTCCCAGCTGGGTCAACGTTGAGATTTATCTCCGCAAAATTCCCCGCCCTGCCCACGGTCAGTAGAGGACACCGATGGGCTTGGAAAGGCCGCCGTCCATCGGATGGGACGTTAAGCCGTGGCCCCGTGTGCGGGAGAGCCATACCCTGTGCACGTTAAAGAACACTCTGGATGGCCTTGACGGGAGGCTACCATCTGTCTCCCAACAGCTGTTCCAGTGGGTCCCCTCCCCCAACCTTCTCTGAGCCTTCGGGGTCCTTGTGACCTGGCCATTTAGCCCATGGTGTGCAAAAAAGTGCCGCTCAGAGGTAAAACAACCCAACCGAAAATAGGAGGGAAAAGAGGGGGTGACCATGAACCGCTTTGAAAATGCTAATAAATGGAACGGAGGCGAAAAAATATTAAAATACAGTATATTACAAGCATTTTACAAGAAATTTTTTAAAAACCATTAACACAAAGGGAGACATTTTATACTACAACTGTGCTTCGGTTCAATCTTGGCCACGTTCCCTTGGATCACTTGTCGCCTAGCTTTTGGGTTGGGTTGTTTTACCTCTGAGCGGCACTTTTTTGCACACCATGGGCTAAATGGCCAGGTCACATGGACCCCGAAGGCTCAGAGAAGGTTGGGGGAGGGGACCCACTGGAACAGCTGTTGGGAGACAGATGGTAGCCTCCCGTCAAGACCATCCAGCGTGTTCTTTAACGTGCACAGGGTATTGCTCTCCCGCACACGGGGTCACAGCTTAACGTCCCATCCGACGGACGGCGGCCTTTCCAAGCCCATCGGTGTCCCCTACCGACCGTGGGCAGGGCGGGGAATTTTGCGGAGATAAATCTCAACGCTGACCCAGCTGGGACTCGAACCTGTTAACTACAGATTACGAGCCTGGCGCGCTACCGACTGAGCCACCCCCGCCCCTTGTCGCCTAGCAATGATGTAATGTCCTCCTAGTAATGTTCGCATAATGATGATTAAGCCCTACTCTCTTGCACTTAAGATATAAGTGCAAGACAGTGGGCGTTATCGTTATCCTAGGTGTAAGTTTAATGCACCTAGGATATATCTCGCACAAGGAGCCACGGCTTAACGTCCCATCCAACGGACGGTGGCCTTTCCAAGCCCATCGGTGTCCCCTATTGACCGTGGGCAGGGTGGGGAATTTTGCGGAGATAAATCTCAAAACTGACCCAGCTGGGACTCGAACATGGGAACTGCAGATTACGAAACTGACGCGCTATCGACTGAGCCAACACCACCCCCACGTGGTCCTGTGGTCCATAGTCCATTATTATGTTAATTTTTTTTTTAGAATATAATTTTTATTCATATGAGTAAAGAATACAAATACATTTACACTTTGACCCGCAAAGCTAAATAGCTTATGTGCAGGAAAATGAATAAATTAAATTAAACATAGGTCATTCAGCCACAAAAATGGTGTAAATATAAATAAATAAACACCCCCTCAAGCAGCTGCTTGCCACAGAGGTCTGACAGGAGCCTGTCAGTTTATATGCCAGAGTAGAAGGTCTGAGAGGATGGCAGGCGCTGCAAATGATCAGAGGGATTTTATTCCAAAAAACCTTGTACTGGGAATGAAGATAAATCGTAGCGCTCCTGATCTGATGTTATCAAGTTGGAGTCCCCACTGCGCTCTTTCGCCAAGCCCTGTCCCCTGGGAAAAAAGGGGACACCGATGGGCTTAGAAAGATTGCCATCTGTTGGAGAGAAAGCCATGCCCTGCGCACATAAGAAACACGCTGGATGGCCTTGACTGGAGACTTCATCTCTCACCTACTAGCTGTCCCCTTAGAGAGAAAGGGAGGACTTAGAGAGAAAGGTCCCTTTAAGAGAAGGGACCTGCTACCAGTAGGTCCCTTTCTCTCATCCATCGTCATCATCCTTTGGAGTCCTCTGCACTATTTATCCCATTGTGCACTGTGGCGTATATTGTGCACATGCTCTTGCTCTTGTCAGCCCTCTGTGGCTGCTTCAGGGATTATTTACTTTAATTTTTATTACACACACAAAAAGCGCAGCTCAGAAGGAATAAACCTAATCTGAAAAAAATAGAACCGAATTGCTGCAGCGATTGAAATGTTTAATGTAGATGCAAAATGAATAATTTCAAATGAAGTCACATGTTCGTCTTTAATCTCTCCTCTTGCCTTAGATCAGGGTTTCTCAACGTAGGGTACGCGGCAAACGTTTTTTGGGGTACAGTCGCTCAAAAAGGTATCCGCACACTATGGTTGATTACAGAATTCAGAAAAAATATCTGACAACGATTTTTTTAGAAATTAGTGATCACACACGAAGGCTGCCAGATCACTAATTTCTAAAAAAATATCGTTGCCAGATATTTTTCCTGAATTCTGTAATCAACCATCGTGTTCGGATACTTTTTTGAGCGACTGTAGGTGGTCATATTATTTTGATACTAGATCGTGTGGGCTCACTCACGGAAATATTGAGCGTGTGCAGAACGGTAACTGGAGCGTGTACAGTTGCTGTACACGCTCCAGATATTTTTCCTGAATTCTGTAATCACGTGACACGAAGGTTGCCAGATCACTAATTTCTAGAAAAAAAATCCGTTGCCAGATATTTTTTCTGAATTCTGTAATCAACCATAGTGTTCAGATAATTTTTTGAGCGACTGTACGCCGTGAGAGCTCAAAAGTCGCTAGATCTAGTAACGAAGTCGCCAGTTACATACACATTTCCAGGTTGGACGAAACATAAAAGGTTGAGAACTGCCTTAGTTGATTCAGGAAGTACCAAATGAAATTCTGTCTCATATTTGGTGGAGAAAGAATTGGCTAATTTATGGATCATCTCCGAGATCAATGGTTGAAGGCTAAGGAAAGCGTATTCCGATCCTTCGTGTTACTTCCGCACAGCATTAAGTGGCAGTGAAGCTTTTCATCGAGTCTCACAACCAACAACAAGCCAAGATTCAGAAACTCCTCTATCAAAAATAGCTATTTAAATTAACTCGATTCCTAATCCATCTGTCAGACTTGCGCGGAATATGAACAGGGAGATTTTATTTCTATTTAAAAGACCAAGCGATCCTTAATGTCCGTCCATATTTCGAAGATAATAAACGTACAACTGTCGTTCTACTATCTGGATTCAAATATGGCTGACATCTTGGGAAGAAGACAGGCCAAGATGACTTGTGTGGCCAAGGAATTGTATTCTCAGGCAGGAGTAAGAAAGCATTAGCAGTGAATGCTACAACATTTCACTCAATTAAGGCGATGAGTAGGGTTCGACTCCTGATGCCATCAGAATACCAAAAATTTCCACCGATGTTCAGTAGAGATCAAACTGAATTAAAGATCAATCGAAACCATCAACGAATGAATCTCTTTTGCACGAAATCACACGAGACAAAAGATTTTTCCAAAAACTGGACGTTGCTACCAACCGATGGATACGAATCGAATTTTTTTTTTTACCTCTCGTGACAGCTGAACGATAGTTGATGATCCGCTTCCGTTGCCATGGTGATCACGTGCGGTATTCCACGCGCCACCGCAGTCCCCAATTACAGCGCGTCAGCTGGCAGCTTTACCTGGCCGTAGATCAGAGAACACGGGGAGGAAGAAGAGGGCCTCCGGTGATCGTATCTGTGGCTGGCGGGATTTCGTTTGCTTCCTCCACGGGGGGTTGGGGCAATCTTCACACTCGGCCTAAGGCGATCGGAGGAGGATGATATACTGCTCCCGCAGGTGGGATGGCGCTCAGAAGCTGCGCTCCGGACACGAGGGGATTCAAGAATGTCCATTTCCATTAGATGAGGGGGAGAGGGCGGGAATCAATCCATGGTTTACAGAAGACGAGGAGGAGGAGAAGGAAGATTGGGATTTTCTATTATGAAGGAGCATCCCAGGGGTTCCTGGAGAGGAGAGAGAGAAAAGAATGGCTGTATTTGGGACTTCGAGGAAGGAAAACTCGTAACAACGTGAGTTTTGAGGGAGGGAGAAATTCCTTTTCACAAAGAGCAGAATTCCTATTTACATTGAACGGAAGAAAAAATCATTTCGGTTTCCTTTATTTCGCCAAACAAAGAGGACGGAGATAAAATGGAAGCCTTTTAAATGAAAGAAAGGAATTGTTTTGTATAGAGTTTGTTCGAAATTAAAGAATGATTTTTCTGTTCAAGTCCCTTTGAACGAGGCTTTGGTATTAAATAATCACAGTTTCAGAAACCGAACAACTGACGTTTTAAAAGAAAAATATTCGACAATTCACAAAAAATTGAATCTTCAGGGTCCCGTTTCACATCGCACCATGTCTTTCTGTGCCTGTCCCTATTCCTTGGAACACTCACCATATCTTTATTCAACGATCTCTAATTTGATACGTGGACAGCAGTGACTACCCAGAATCTTTCAGTGGGCGGGCCGGTGGTGATTGGACATTTGTGAGTCTAAAGGAAACAGGGAGAGAAATTGACGGGCTTGAGGGTCTAAATTTAGGGAACTTCCTTAGAAAATATTCGCTGTTACTGCATGTATTAATAAATAATTTTAATTTAATAAAAGTTTCACTTATTTTGTTTTAAATTAGAATTTTTTTCCCTGGATGATTTAAGATGATCTAATGTGATGAGCCAAATTAAGGATGTTCATACTGTACAGTCGCTGAAACAAATATCCGAACACTATGGTCGATTACAAAATTCAGAAAAAATATCTGGCAACGATTTTTTTTAGAAATTAGTGATCTGGCAACCTTCGTGTCACGTGATTACAGAATTCAGGAAAAATATCTGGAGCGTGTATAGCAACTGTACACGCTCCAGTTACCGTTCACAGCAAACTGGAGCGTGTGCAGTTACTGCACACGCTCCAGTTTGCTGTGAACGGTAACTGCACACGCTCAATATTTCCGTGAGTGAGCCCACACGATCCAGATCTTTGTGAGCTCACACGATCCAATGTGCTGTGAACATTAACCGCAACCGCTCCAGTTTGCTGTGAACGGTAACTGCACACGCTCAATATTTCCGTGAGTGAGCCCACACGATCCAGATCTTTGTGAGCTCACACGATCCAATGTGCTGTGAACATTAACCGCAACCGCTCCAGTTTGCTGTGAACGGTAACTGCACACGCTCAATATTTCCGTGAGTGAGCCCACACGATCCAGGTCTTTGTGAGCTCACACGATCCAATGTGCTGTGAACATTAACTGCAACCGCTCCAGTTTGCTGTGAACGGTAACTGCACACGTTCAATATTCATTGCATTATATATTCATACGCATTATATATATTAAAAAATATTCAAACACTATGATCGATTACAGAATTCAGAAAAAATATCTGGCACCGATCTTTTTTTTTAGAAATAGAGTGTTCTGGCAACCTTCGTGTCACGTGATACGAAGGTTGCCAGATAACTAATTTCGCTCTTTCATGGATGCCACCATCAACAATGATTTATGAACTGAATTAGGTTCGCTACTGAACTACTTATTTATGAACTGAATTAGGTTCGATTAGGTTCGTCTAGTCATTTGCATACAGCCTCACAGATCATCATCTACTATGGCGTATTAAACTGGCAGGCTCCTGTCAGACCTCTGTGGCAGGCAGCTGCTTGAGAGGGGATTTTTATTTTATCCAGTGAAGCTACGAGATCAGGTACACCGGCCCTTGGCTTTGTTGGAGAGAACAGATAGGTATGAGCAGGGCCGCCGAGAGAATTTATGGGCCCCTATGTAATATTATGCTCGGGCCCACCCTTGAAAACTTTTTATCTTTACAAATCATTAATAGCAATTATTCTGGACACAATGATGACATACAGAGGAAAAAAAGCCTGTTGCGCAGTCAGGCATGCAAAAACATAGGCCTACACAGTTTGTGTCACATAAAACTTTTTTAGCATAGGATCGATATATAGCCTAACTAAGAATAATTTTTGTAAGAAAAAGTAGAGTCACTTAATCTGACGGGCCCCTATGCACTAGTCCCCCTTGCCCCCCCCCCCCCCCCCCCCCTGTCGGCGGCCCTGGTTATGAGCGAGATCGTCCTTATCATCATAATTTATTTATGGATGAAGCCATAAGGAAACTTTTTTATTCCATGATCTCGTATGCACAACTAAATAATTCCACACACAAGCAGACTCAAACTTTTTGTTATTTTTCGGCCATGGCCTCAAGATAACTGATTTGCAAACCATTTCATGTCCTCCTTTGCCGAAAAATTAGATATTGTTTTCAATTTGCCACCATTTGCAGACGTTCAACAGTTTTGTTTTAAGAGATAAAAGTTCCTTTTCAGTTGGAGAAGTGTGAATAAAGCATTACTGTTCACATTTTCCGATCCATACCTTAGTTTGCGGTTCACTGGGTGGCGCACCAGGCTCGTTATCTGCAGTTCCCAGGTTCGATTCCAACCTGTGTCAGAGTTGAAATTTATCTCCGCTAAAACCCCACCCTGTCGTCTGTGAAAAAGGGAACACCGATTCTTGGAAAGGTCACCGTCCGTACGGTGTGACCTTAAGCGTGGCTCCGTGTGCAGGAGAGCCATGCCCTGTGTACGTTAAAGAAACGTTGGATGGCCTTGACGGAAGTCTACCATCTGTCTCCTACTAGCTCTCCGGTGTAACCCTTTCTCCCAACCTTCTCTGAGCCCTTGGGGTCCTTGTGACCCGGCCATTTAGCCCATGATATGCAAAATAGTGCCACTCAGAGATAAAACAACAGAACCCGACCCTTAGTTTGCGATGCGAATACATTCGTTAGTTTGCATTCTCATCGTTAGAGGGCGCTAGTAACTAAACTTTATTTTCCTTGAAAACGAGCATTCAATATTTGCATGAGTTGAAATGGACTTTCCAATTTTTTCTTTTGCTATTCGCATTTCCCACGAATCCCAGAGAATTATCCTCTGTGATCTTTCACAAGGTCATTCTTCTCGAACTTTTCGAATCTCTTTCCCAATCCCCTTTCCTCGCTAACTAACTTTTTCTCGATCCTGTCCGATGACGTCATTCTTCGTCGATATCGTCTGCATCTTCCCTCCTCGCGAAACTCGAAGCACGAACTGATTACTTGGGTGCGAAATGAGCCTCGCGTGAGGTTGCCCTCTGCTGAGAAACTCGTGCGATCTCCGGCGATGCCATCTACCTTGCCAAGAGATGCAAGAGATACCCGATGAGGAATTTTTCTCCCCTTTTCCAATATTTGGTTTCATTTACAATTTTCACCTTCCAGTTTCATTGTTATACCTCTGATCTTCACTTTTGTGCACACAATGGCTCAAAGGGCCAGTTCACGTGGACCCGAAAGGGGCGGAGGTGGCTCAGTCGGTAGCGCGCCAGGCTCGTAATCTGTAGTTCCCAGGTTCGAGTCCCAGCTGGGTCAACGTTGAGATTTATCTCCGCAAAATTCCCCGCCCTGCCCACGGTCGGTAGGGGACACCGATGGGCTTGGAAAGGCTGCCGTCCGTCGGATGGGACGTTAAGCCATGGCCCCGTGTGTGGGAGAGCCATACCCTGCGCACGTTAAAGAACACGCTGGACGGCCTTGATGGGAGGCTACCATCATCATCATCATCATCATCCTCAAGCAGCCATGGGCTACGGAGGTCCAACCAGACGGCGCAGTTTAATTCTCCAAGCATATCTGTCCTGAGCTACATCTGCTGCATCCGGCCACTGTACACCAATTCTAACAAGGTCCTGTTTGACATTGTCTGCCCACCGCATCCTAGGTCTCCCCCTCCTTCTGAGGCCTCTAGGCACACTGTTCATAACCCTATTCGCCAATCTATAATTATCCATACGGGCAACATGGCCAAACCAGCGGAGCCTCTCTCTGCACAATATGCTGCTTAAAGGAGGTTGTAGACTCCTTTGCCTAACCTCATCATTAGTTACAAAGTTAAACCACCTAATACCCAAGATACTGCGTAAGCATCTAGAATCAAAAGCATCTAGTTTCCTGTTATCTTGTTTACACAGCGTCCAAGTTTCACTACCATAACTAACCCTAAAAAGTACCAAACTATTATACAGTCTAATTTTAGTCTTTAGGTGTATACGCCTATTTCTCCACACTCTCAAATAGATTCTTAAAAGTTCCAGCAGCAATCCCTATTCGTCTGTTAATCTCATGCCGCACATCACCAGTATCTGTTACATAGCTCCCAAGAAAATTAAACTGTGACACCTGCTCAAGACTGCAACCATTCAGATTAACTGAATCACAACCTGCCTGACCAATTTTCATCACTTTAGTTTTCTCTCTGTTTATAACCAAACCTACTGTACTACCAGTCTCATCAACAGCTCGAATGAAAGAGTTCATCTCATCAACATCATTTGCCAAAAGGGCTAAATCATCAGCATAATCTAAATCAGAAATTTTCAAATCTCCAGCCCATTTAAAGCCAAAAGCTTTCCCTTGAAGTGAATTTCGCATAACATAATCAACAACCAAACTAAAGAGAAAAGGACACAAAATGCACCCTTGTCGAACACCAGAAGTAGTGCTAAACCAATTGCTACAAGACTTACCAACTCTCACACATGACTCAGTGTTATTATAGAGAGCTTTTATTATGTTAACTAACTTGTCTGGTATACCATATGATCTCACAATCAACCACAAATTATGATCAACAGAGTCGAAAGCCTTTTTGAAATCAACAAAGCTAGCAACCAAAGGTTTCTGAAACTCTAAACATTTCTCAAGAATCTGCCTAAGTGAAAATATCTGATCCACACATCCCCTACCACTTCTGAATCCACATTGCTCATCACGCAATTGCCTGTCAACCAGATTCTTAATTCTATTAAGCACAATCATGGAAAGAACTTTACCTGGAACAGAGAGTAGGCTGATACCCCTATAGTTATCACACGAACTGCAATCACCTTTTTTGAAAATAGGGATAACAATAGTTCTGGTAAAATCTTTAGGAACCATGCCTTTATCATAAAAGTTATTCAAAATTTCAGTCATCCAAATGGTAACTGAAACATTCCCAGCTCTAAGCATTTCCGTAGTAATTTCATCCACCCCTGGGGATTTGTGAAGTTTAAGTTAAGAAATAGCCAAACTAACTTCAGATTGTGTTATAGGGCAACATTAAAGTCACCAATGCATCTATCATCATTGCAAACAATGGGAGTAAAACTAACCACATTGTTTAGAACATCACTGAAATGCTCAGCCCACCTAGCCATGACAGAATCCTCACCTTCTATAACCTTACCTTGTTTATCCTTCAATCCCTGTATACCTGTTCGTTTTCTACCACACAAAACATTAACTATCTGGTACAGCTCTCTGCTGTTGTGCTGTCTAACTGCTTCCTCAGCTTTGTCAGCCAGGCCATCAAGCCAAAGATTCTTATCAGTAGCTAACTGATCCTTTACACGTTTATTAAGTTCTTTGTAATGCTTTCTATTAGGACTAGTAGGGTACTGATTAAGGACATTCCTGCAGTTCCTTCTTTCTGAAATAAGCTCAAGTGCCTTATCACTTAAATAATTCTGGCTCCTCTGCTCCTTTTTCCCTAAAAGAGTACTGTTAGTTTCCAAAAAAGCCTGTTTAAAATGGTCCCATTCTTCCTCAACTTCAGTATTAAGCAAACCATGACTGTCATAATGACTAAGTAACCTATCATGGTAAGCTTTAGCTATAACTGGGTCTTTCAGAGCTTCAGTATTAAAGGTAAATTTTTTAACCCTAGCACAACACTTTTTAAGTTTAAGTTGCAAGACACTTTTAACAAGGTAATGGTCAGATCCAATTTCAGCTCCCCTATATGCCCTGGTATTTCTAACAGAACTAGCCCATTTGCTGTTAATTAATGTATAATCAATCATATTCCTATGCAGCCCATCAGGTGAAACCCATGTGTATTTATGTATGTCGCGGTGTTTGTAATATGTGTTAGTTATTCTGAAACCATTGAGTTTATTTACCTGTAGGAGACGTTGCCCATTGCCATTGCAGCTACCAATACCAAAAGGGCCTATTGCTCCTCCCCAAAGGTCAGAGTCGGTGCCAACCTTGGCATTGAAGTCACCAAGAACAAGGGTAATATCTCCTTTCTTGACAGAGTTCAAAATATCCTGAAGTTGTCCGTAAAACCTATCCTTCTCATCCTCATCAGAATCCTCAGTGGGGGCATAACAGCAGATAACATTCAAGTCTTTAATGCTTGTCTGAAATTTTGCAGTAAGAAACCTTTCATAAATGCACTCATATCCTAGAAGAGCATCACTAGCATGTCTGCTGATGCCTTGGTGATGCTTTCCATCCTCCCTCCCTGTAAAGAGAAATTTAAAGTTATTTTTAAGTATCTCACCTTTACCTGTCCATCTGGTCTCTTGCAAGCCTAGAATATCTAGGTTATAGCGCTGGAATTCCTGCATGAGGACATCAAGAGAATAATCTCTATGTAATGTCCTCACGTTCCTGCAGAGAGAAAATGATTAGTAGGATTTTTAAAGAAATTAAGTTTATTGAGAATGGTAGGGCCAACAATAAAAAACAGCCCCCTGATCGCAGGCACGGGTCAAAGACCTGTTCTTCCTCCACTAAAGGCTGAAGTCACCGATGCTGGTAGGAACATCAGGCACCACCTTTTCAATTGGACTTTTCAAGAGCCATATGGCCTGCCTGAGACACATTACTCCAGTTTAGGCTTGACGATGCCCAACTAGCTAAGTAAGGTTCAGGTACCTGCGATGGCCTCTGATTAGGATTATCCACCAGCTGATATAAAATATCCCGTGCCTCTGTTCACTTAGAGCTGGCAACCCAGAAGCAAACAGAAAACACAGCAGCAGACTCTCCCTCAACAGAGACCCACCAGTGCAGCAAGTCCAGGATCCATAATCAAGCTCAAATCCATAAACAAGTCCAGTCTAGTAGGTATTAATGGTCAGCACCAGGACCCTGTGAAGTTGACCACTCCTCAGCAGGGTTGAAAAAAAAAGAAAGTGGCCATAGATGACCAGATCAGTAGGCCATACTGAACTGGCAGCCCTCCCCTTCCGTTCCCTTCCAAAAGAGAATATCTCTTCTGAAAGGTACTAACGGCCTGCACCACGAGAAGGCGGGGTCGGACATTAGGTGCTAGACCTGGCCGGTTCTGTGCATCATCACTAGGGATTGGTACACACCATCTGTCTCCCAACAGCTGTTCCAGTGGGTCCCCTCCCCCAACCTTCTCTGAGCCTTCGGGGTCCATGTGACCTGGCCATTTAGCCCATGGTGTGCAAAAAAGTGCCGCTCAGAGGTAAAACAACCAACCAACCCCTCCCCCAACCTTCTCTGAGCTTTCGGGGTTCTTGTGACCTGGCCATTTAGCCCATGGTGTGCAAAAAAGTGCCGCTCAGGGGTGAAACAACCCAACCCAACGTGGACCCGAAGATATCCGAGTTGAGAAGACAACTCAAAATGGCATGAAACCTTACAAGCAGTGATTCAATAGTATTCGAACAACATTAAATAACATCATTGAGCATCAAGGGATGTTTAATCCTTCTCTTTAATTGTTTTCAGAAATTCGGCAAATATAATTTTTTTAGGCAATTGAAATTTTTCTCGATTTGTTTTTTTTGCGCTTATTGGACATTAGCAGACAAAAAAAAAATCCTTCTTGAGATGTGTTTTTTTTTGGTGAGCGATCTTTATATGTTTGATTGGAATAATTTTATAACATAATATTTTAAGTATGTAATATATATTTACATTAAGTGATCAGTAAAGAAGATAGTGCTAAATCGGTAAATGATTTCACAGCATCGATTATTAACGTCTAAGTATGGATAAGAAGATGAGTGCAGCCGAAAGCGTTCGGCTCCTGCAAGCGTGTACAGTCGCTTGTTGATTACAGAATTCAGAAAAAATATCTGGCAACGATTTTTTTTAGAAATTAGTGATTTAGAAATTAGCCAGATCACTAATTCCTAAAAAATCGTTGTCAGATATTTTTTCTGAATTCTTTAATCAACCATAGTGTTCGGATATTTTTTTGAGCGACTGTACCTAGCACATTTCTGTGCCTCCTTTATATTTGTGTAAATAAATCTAACCGGCAAAAAAAAGCATAATCCATACTTATGAGTTAAGTGACCAGAGTCTGTTTCTCAAACATGATTGTCTCGGGCAAATAGAATTATGCTTTTCAAGATGAAATATCGAAAGTTTTTTAGATTTTTTTTTACCAGAACGATACATATATAGAACCAGTCTCGGATGTAGAAAAGAATCGGGTGGGTGGGAATGCCAAGAAATACAATCGAGCAGGAAAAAGGAAAAGGGGACCAAGAGACTGGATTTCCAAATTGTATAACAGTTCTCTCTCAACTTTAAAATTTTCTTTAAAAATGTATGAAATATACTTAAGTTTAATAATTCTTTGCCTCCATTGCCCTTACTAGCATTCTGAAAAAAAAAAAAAAAAAAAAAGTTGGGGGGGGGGGGATGTTCCCACTCCTGGATCCGTATCCCTGTAGAGAATTATTATATCCCTGAATGATAACGGATCAATGATTCAGAAGAAGCTCATGGATCTTTAAAAACATACGTGTGTGAAATCCCCGCCCTGCCCACGGTCAGCAGGGAACACCGATCTGCTTGGAAAGACCGCCGTCCGTCGGATGGGACGTTAAGCCGCGGCCCCGTGTGCGGGAGAGCCATCTCAACGCTGACCCAGCTGGGACTCGAACCTGGGAATTACAGATTACGAGCCTGGCGCGCTACCGACTGAGCCACCTCCGCCCCTTGCAATTGGTCTGTAGTAATTTCTTTTATATCCACTTCTGAGGTTCTCATCTTCGTTGTTTCAAAGTGGGTTTATTTCAGGTACCTAGGTCCTGCCATCCTCTCAGACCTTCTGCTCTGGCATATAAACTGACAGGCTCCTGTCAGACCTCTGTGGCAAGCAGCTGCTTGAGGGGGTATTTATTTATTTTTTTATTTTTTATACATAAATAAGCTCACCGGACAAAAAATTAGTCATCTCCCGCTGTAAGTGGGTTACATTCGTTTGACAGTAACAGAAGGCGCACCAATAATAAACGCGTCCTACAAAGAGCTGTTCCGTGCGCTACAGGGTTCAGCGACAAGAAGTGGTTGTGTGCCACGTGTGTGTTAGTCGCTCCGTGAAACATGGGTCGCGCCAAAGATGTGAATGAGTGGCAAAAAGGTGTTATTGCGTTTGGCCGAACCAAAGGGCATAGTGTACAAGAAATTTTTTTTTTTTTTGAGACATATAGGACAGAGAAGAATCCTAGAAGTTACTCCTAGCTTAATACAGGCCTTCTCATACAAGGACATGCCCTACTAAGACCGAAGTCACTGCTGACCACTGCCTTAGTTAGAGCTAACACAACACACAAAGTTGCCTTGCTGGAACAGTCGCTAGCTGCCTAACCACTATGCCAGTTAAGGCTAAAATTGCTGCCTTTGCAGGTGTGTCGAAATGTACTGTCAAAAGGGTCTTCCAGCAGTAGCGTGCATCGTAGTCCAACGCCAATCGTTGCTAGAACTGCGGCAGAAAGACTGTGCTCAACAATATGGACCGCTGCAGTGTGTTACGCACTATTAGGGCAAACTGCTTTGCAACGAGGCAGGAATTGCTCGTCAGTCAGTCAATGCAGGCCTACAACAAGCTGTTTTCGAACGAACACTCCGAAGGGAACTGCATGCCATGGATATCTGGAGCAGAATATCGCGGAAGAGAGCCATGTTAACAGCTCTGCACAAGGCTGCACGGCTACAGTGGGTGCAGCGCCACAAAGACTGGACTGTGGACTCTTGGAAGCGTGTGATCTGGTCGGATAAGTCACGTTTTTGCTTGCACTCGAATGATGCGAGGCGACGGGTACATCGTAACCCGCATGAAGTCTTCCATGCGGACTGTGTTCAAGGTCCTGTTCAAGGTGGAGGAGGTTCTGTGATGTTCTGGGGTGTTTCACGTACGAGGAAATGGGTCCTTTGGTTGCGGTGACGTCACACTTGAACCAGAAGGGCTATATGAAGCTACTGGACGACAACATGTTGCTTTTTATGCAGCATCTCCACAATGAACACCAGAGGGATACCCCAGTCTTCCAAGACGACAATTGTCGCGTGCACAGGGCTCGAAGTATGTCGGATTGGCACGACGAGCATTCTGAAGCCTTCGAACATCTCGACTGGCCCGCCAAATCCCCGGATTTGAATCCCGTAGAAAACTTGTGGGACTATTTGGGGTAACGAGTGAAGCGCCATCCGGCCAATCTGGCCAAACTGCGGCATTTGTTGCAGGAAGACTGGATGAATATTGATGTGTACTATATTCCCACTCTGGTGGCATCCATGCCAGACAGCATTTCGGCTGTTCTTCGGTTGCACGGAGGCGTTATGCGCTATGAGGTGACATTCAGCCAGGGGTGAATGATTTTTAGAGCGGTGAGCTTAAGTTTTTAAAGTTAATGAATGGTTTACAACTCCTTTTAACATCTAGAATTGTCGATATTACAAGCTTTAGTGCAATTTAGGAAATCAGTTGTTTCTTTTAAATCAACTTCGTTCATTTTAGGGATATAAACAGAAGATGCTGGTTGTCCTAATGATGGGGATGGCTCAGTCGGTAGCGCGCCAGTCTCGTAATCTGCAGTTCCCAGGTTCGATTTCCAACTGAGCCAGCCTTGAGATTTTCCTTCTCAAAACTTCCCGCCTGCCCACGGTCAGTACAGGGCGCCGATGGGCTTGGAAATACCTCTGTCCGTCGGATGGGACGTTAAGCCGTGGCCCCCTGTGCGAGAGAGCCATACCCTGTGCACGTTAAAGAACACCCTGGATGGCCTTGACGGGAGGCTACCATCTGTCTCTCAACAGCTGTTCCAGTGGGTCCCCTCCCCCAACCTTCTCTGAGCCTTCGGGGTCCATGTGACCTGGCAATTTAGCCCATTGTGTGCAAAAAAAGGGCCGCTCAGAGGTAAAGCAACCCAACCAACCTAATGAAGGTGTTAAAATCTGCTGGTTTCGATTATTCACCCGAAATCTAGAAATCATATTTGTAAAAGATTCATTAAGTTTGTGATAAACTGAATTTTAATCAAATCTTTTGGTAAAAATGTTATTACGAAATATTACCAACAGATTATTTTCTTTTTCTCCTCAGTAACTTTGTTAATCATGCCCCCAATGCTCTTCAGTATTGTCGTTACGAGAAAATATTTCTTTTATAAAATATTATTTTTTCTTTTGAGTAATAACTGAATTTCTTTAATTGTTTATAGTCTTAAAACACAGGTTATTCCTTTAGTTCTTCTATTTAATCCATGCTATATCCCTTCGTTTAATTAATTCCTCAGTTTCCTATCGAATTAATTTCTAATTAAATCTAAGAAGTTTGAGCGAAATAAAAGGTCCCTGGTTCGAATCCTTTATCCGAGAATCAAATCTCCAAAAATTTCCAAAACGAGGTTGTAATTTAACTGGGCAACAACTTAATTGAAGCGATTCTGGAGATCTTTCATTAATTGCTACTTTTGAAGCTCGAGAACTGAATGTTTAAGTCCAACCCATTCATTATATCTCCTATTCTTATGATGCTGAGGGACTGGCCCTCATCTTGTAGCATTTATTAAAGAGACATTCCCTCTCCGTTCCTTCAAAACATTTTCAATCTAATCACGTAATCGCCATCCCGCATTCTTAATTAATCCATGCAAAGCGATGAGTGTATTTATTCGCCCCACGCCTCCTGTTTGTTGTTCGCTTCTCTGAAGTCCCGTGACAATCAGCCGATGAGTTTCTCGCGTGTTCATTTCCAGTGAAATGTCCCTGCAGACGTCGATCCACAAGGTCTCAGAAAAATCAGCACCAGTCGAAGCTCTCTTTGCATGAAGCGTTAAAAACAAGGCCACATTTGGACTCCTCGACTCCATCATTAGTCCAGTATTCTTCTGCAGTTTCAGACAAAGACGTCTCATTTGTTTTCCGTTCTCCATGGCAACCAGGTGAGGCTCGCGACGGACGTGGAGAGCCAGCCAGCTCTTTGATAGCCAACCACAGACAGGACTATCTTTGTAATAAGCTACCTCAGTCCTGCAGACATCTAGCAACCCATACATCATCATCGTCTAAGAGATTTGAAAGAAGATATCGATTCGGAGGGTGACAAAAGATTAATTAAGCATTTGCGTGGCAATAATATTCGAGGGGCTGTCACAATATTGCAGGATAATATTTTTTTTCAGAACTTCACTGCAAATTCGGCATTTAATGTTTAACGTTTTCAGAATCAAAGTGACATACACGAATCTTTTTTTCTTCACGTGTTTTACAACTTAATCACAACCCTCAGGAGGGGGGGGGGAAGTTTAAATTAAATATAAATCATCGAAATCAACCCAGTTTTCATTACCTTCATTCCAAAATAACAAAGTCCTTATTACATTAACACAACAGAAATGCGTCTCAAAAAGTTTGAAGGTTTGCATCAAATTAATATTTTAGAAAGGGTTGGGTTGTTTTACCTCTGAGCGGCACTTTTTTGCACACCATGGGCTAAATGGCCAAGTCACATGGACCCCGAAGGCTCAGAGAAGGTTGGGGGAGGGGACCCACTGGAACAGCTGTTGGAAGATAGATGGTAGCCTCCCGTCAAGGCCATCCAACGTGTTTTTTAACGTGCACAGGGTATGGCTCTCCCGCACACGGGGCCACGGCTTAACGTCCCATCCGACGGACGGCGGCCTTTCCAAGCCCATCGGTGTCCCCTACTGACCGTGGGCAGGGCGGGGAGTTTTGCGGAGATAAATCTCAACGCTGACCCAGCTGGGACTCGAACCTGGAAACCACAGATTACGATCCTGGCGCACTAGCGACTGAGCCAACCCCGCCCCTTTTAGAAAGGGGGTGGTGGTTTAAAACGTTTACGCACCACTGGTCTATATTATGTCACATGGAAAGCACTATTTTGTGAGAAAAGTCACTGAAGATAGATTTAATAATCAATGAAATCTTTTGTTTTTCAGCAGTTTTCTTTCAGTGAATTATTAAAACTTGAATATTTAATAGCAAAGTGGCCAATCGCAAGAGTTCATCTCAAATATTCATTCAATCAAAACAACGGTTATATAAAATCGTTTGCGAAAATAAGCGTGTTTTACGAATTTCTGTAAGAATTCTTTAATTTTTTTAAAGAGGCGTTTAAATTCTAAACTTTGAAAGAATGACTTTGGAAATCAAATATTTAAATATATTTGATTAAATTTTTTTAATTTTTCCCTTAGCGATATTTTTTCATCGAAATTTATTTTTTTAGTTACATAGTTTGGGATTTTTTTCTTATATGCTTTTTTTCCTGTCTGTATATTTCTTAGCGCCACGGAATTCAACACAGCTGAACTCTAACCGTATTCTTGGAGGATTACGAATGGCTTGGAAACTGAGGTTCTTAGGTTCGAGTCATGCCAAGGCTGGATCTAGGGGGGGGGGGGGGGGGGGGGCATGCCCCCCTTTCAGAATGCTAATAATGGCATTAGAGGAGAAATTATTAAACTTATTTATGTTTCATGCATTTTTCAAGAAATTTTTCAAAAACTTATAAAATGAAGGGTTGGGTTGGGTTGTTTTACCTCTGAGCGGCACTCTTTTGCACACCATGGGCTAAATGGCCAGGTCACATGGACCCCGAAGGCTCAGAGAAGGTTGGGGGAGGGGACCCACTGGAACAGCTGTTGGGAGACAGATGGTAGCCTCCCTTCAAGGCCATCCAGCGTGTTCTTTAACGTGAACAGGGTATGGCTCTCTCGCACAGGGGGCCACGGCTTAACGTCCCATCCGACGGACGGCGGCCTTTCCAAGCCCATCGGTGTCCCCTACTAACCGTAGGCAGGGCGGGGAATTTTGCGGAGATAAATCTCAACGCTGACCCAGCTGGGACTCGAACCTGGGAACTACAGATTACGAGCCTGGCGCGTTACCGACTGAGCCACCCCCGCCCCATATAAAATGAAGGGGAAAGGGTTATAATTTATTAGAAATTTAACATTTTTCCCTTTTACATTTTTCCGGCTCGAATGCGATTCTTACCACCTGTCCCCCCCCCCACCACCCTCCTGAATTTTTTTTTTTTCTGAATACGGGCCTGCTCTCAGCAATAGTGAGATTTTTTCCCCTTTTATTCTGCTTTAGAATTTGGTGGAAGACAAAGAACTCTTCGCAAAGACTGCTTGTATTTTAGTGGAAAAAGCCTCCTTTCACTTTGCAAAGACAATTAAGACCATTTAGACCATTTAGAAAAACATTCATCACTTCCCGAATCTGCGATCTTGTCGAACACTATTTCAGTTTAGTACAAGAAAGCGTTGATATCACTTCGCAAAGAGTTTGTTGCAGCGGTCTTGGCGAAGTGATATCTACGTTTTCTTTCACTTAACTGAAATAAAACAAAGTCATTTCGCAAAGACCTCTTGAACTAATGTGAAAATGACCACCGATTGTTTCGTAAAGACCACTTGCATTCAGTGAAAGAAAAGGTACCAGTCGTTTTGGAAAGACCACTTGGATTGCATGAAAAGAAGACATCGATCTCTTCGCAAATACCACTTGCATTTCAGTGGAAATGACAGCTACCACTTCTCAAAGATACGTTGAACTCATGGAAGGGAAGAAACTGATATTACTTTACAAGAGAAGAAATGGCACAACGATCGCTTCGCAAAGACATCTTGTACTGAGGAGAAAGAAGACACTGCAGAGACCACTTGCACACATGAGAAAGAAGACACTGCAAAGACCACTTGCACACATGAGAAAGAAGACACTGCAAAGACCACTTGCACACATGAGAAAGAAGAGATTGACAGTTTTGCAAAGACCAGTTGCACTGACGAAAAAGAAGACACCTATTGCCTCGCAAAAGTCATTTGTCCTCTTAAGAAACAAGACACCGATACCTTCGCAAACAGGGGCGGGGGTGGCTCAGTCGGTAGCGCGCCAGGCTCGTAATCTGTAGTTCCAAGGTTCGAATCCCAGTTGGGTCAGCGTTGAGATTTATCTCCGCAAAATTCCCCGCCCTGCCTACGGTCAGTAGGGGACACCGATGGGCTTGGAAAGGCCGCCGTCCGTCGGATGGGACGTTAAGCCGTGGTCCCGTGTGCGTGAGAGCCATACCCTGTGCACGTTAAAGAACACGCTGGATGGCCTTGACGGGAGGCTACCATCTGTCTCCTAACAGCTGTTCCAGTGGGTCCACTCCCCCAACTTTCTCTGAGCCTTCGGGGTTCTTGTGACCTGGCCATTTAGCCCATGGTGTGCAAAAAAGTGCCGCTCAGAGGTAAAACAACCCAACCCTTCGCAAACACTTCTCGTACTTTGTGAAAAAAAGACAGCGATCGCTTCGCAAAGTCAACGCAGTCAGTAAAAGAAGGAAGACAATGAAATGACTAATTACTCCGCAAAAGTTACTTGCAATCTTGAAACAGGGCACAAATCAACTCTCAAACATACTTGAGAACAAGGAAAAGCGATTCATAAAGTCGTCTTGCATTAATAGAAAAGGAAAAGCATTCATGAAGAAAACCAATCGCTTCTCAAAGACCATCTGCACTAAAAGAAGACACTGCAGCATACAAGCCATTTTTGATTCAGGAAGAAAGAACTCTTTGCACTTCGAGAAGAAGACACCAGTTTTTTCTCAAGCGAAAAAAAAAGAAGCCCATATATTGCTTATCGATGATGTTCTAAAGACTAATGCTTATCTCATCAGATTCACACCGCGGAGTTCTAAGCTTTCTGATCTTTAGGAATCTTGGCGTTTAATTCATTCTGCAACAAAAAAATGGGAATTGGGTGCAACTGTGAAATGCTGAGCATGCTAAAACGGACGCTGGGTAATTTTCACGGAAGCCATCATCTGCCTCGAAAAGCTAATATCAAAGTGTATCGGAAGGGTTCGGTCTGGTTCGCGAAATCCAACGATCGGTTTGATCTGGTTCGAGGGTTGATAAAAATAATCCAGCTTAGGGAATGGTAGTCTAGCTATTAAAAATACCGAAGTATTTAACGATTATTAAACGAGAGGAGGAAAATCGATCCTGTTTTTTAATTTTTTTATAGCACCTTTGCAACCTGGTAATTTAGATCACTGGGATAAAAAGTAGAATAATCTTTCAAAAAAAAGTTAATAAAAGAAAATATTATTAATTCGTAAAGCAACCTGACCGCAAATCACTTTACACCATTATCATCACCATCCCGTATTTGAATGTGCTGCAACATTTACTCGATCATGTAACTCGGGTTGGGTTGTTTTACCTCTGAACGGCACTTTTTTGCACACTGTGGGCTAAATGGCCAGGTCACAAGGACCCCCGAAGGCTCAGAGAAGGTTGGGGAGGGGACCCACTGGAACAGCTGTTGGAAGAAAGATGGTAGCCTCCCGTCAAGGCCATTCTGCATGTTGTTTAACGTGCACAGGGTGTGGCTCTCCCGCACACGGAGTCACGGCTTAACGTTCCATCCGACGGACGGTGACCTTTTCAAGACCATAGGTGTCCCTTATTGACTGTGGGCAGGGCGGGGAGTTTTGAAGCATGTAATGCGGAAGCGAGCAACTTGTTCATCTAACTTGATGAATTTTTCCAAGCTGGGCAAATTGTCTTTTTGCTTTCCTACATTTCTGAAATTTTCCTGCACGATTTTTTCTCTTACCAAAACAACTTGTAAGTGAATGTGGAATTGCCTTTTTTTTCTCTCCTTATATAAACATAGAAAACGAATCAATGTGGAGACGGCCCCCGAAAGGAAGTTGCAGCCCGTAACGAGGAACTGGTTCTTTCTCTTTTTCCATCGACTCAACTAAATTGGAAATTTATCGCTCCATCGGATTACCAGGTTCCTGGTCGCTGCATAATTGGGCGCGCGAGAGTTGCCCATCCCAGAATCTGCTCTAACCTTGCGTCACCTTCTTGCAAGCCAGAGAGGATGCCGTTGCGATGGAAACAGGGAGAAACTACAAACTTCGCATCAATTGATGATAGATTCGTAGAATAAGAGTAGATACACATATGGGAAAAAGGAAATTGAGCTGTGACATGTCAATTTTTTTTTTCTTCTTTTGGTTTAGAATCGTCGCAATTAAACAGATAGGAAAATATGATTCGTGATATCTAAGTGATAAAGAAAGATTCTCTCTTTGAAACTGAATAAAAACTCTTCCACACATTACAGAGATTTGTTGGTCGTTTTACCTCTGAACGGCACTTTTATGCACACCATGGGGTAAATGGCCAGGTCACATGGACCCCGAAGGCTCAGAGAAGGGGACCCACTGGAGCAGCTGCTGGGAGACAGATGGTAGTCTCCCGTCAAGGCCATCCAGCGTGTTCTTTAACGTTGGGTTGTTTTACCTCTGAGCGGCACTTTTTTGCACACCATGGGCTAAATGGCCAGGTCACATGGACCCCGTAGGCTCAGAGAAGGTTGGGGGAGGGGACCCACTGGAACAGCTGTTGGGAGACAGATGGTAGTCTCCCGTCAAGGCCATCCAGCGTGTTCTTTAACGTGCACAGGGTATAGCTCTCCCACACACGGAGCCACGGCTTAACGTCCCATCCGATGGACGGCGGCCTTTCCAAGCCCATCGGTGTCCCCTACTGACCGTGGGCAGGGCGGGGAATTTTGCGGAGAAAAATCTGAACGCTGACCCAGCTGGGACTCGAACCTGGGAACTACAGATTACAAGCCTGACGCGCTACCGACTGAGCCACTCCCGCCCCCAACATTACAGAGAAATTTGTTCATTAAAGGAAGTCTGAGGGTCGGAGGCATGGGTCATATGAACGATATTTGGGTCATATGATGCGATCATCGCTCGAGCGTGCATGTAGACAAACACAAAATTGCCATTTCAAAATATCGGTAGGTTTTTCGGCTACGAAGGCTGACTGAGGAGAAATTATTTTCATTTTCAGAATACATCTAATAAAACTGATTTTGAGCGTATTGTAGCGATTTTATTCCCGTTTGATATCAATCATATAATTGATATGATTTAACGCATGAGAAATATATTATTTTAAGAAGCGATATATTAATAATTTACGAATGTAAACAGTTTTGTTAAAATAAAATTCATCTTTGTTTTCCCATGGTTAATTTGATTTTCGGGATTGTATAAATTTGCATAAATTGCAGATTACTGCCAATTATAACAACAAAATTTGTGAATATTTCAATTTTATCACATGAACAACTTACTTCTGAACAATTTACACTGCGAAAAATTAACTTTATTTAAAAAAAAAATGGTTGATTTGAATTTAAAATAAATTTTTTCTTTTTCTTACATTTAAGAAAAATTTGTTTATCATAAGCCAATTTCAATCGAGATCTTTTCAAGAAAGCTTGTACATGGAGAGAGTCACGGGCACATAGAGTTAGACTTATTAATCTTTATGAGTAGTTTTTATGTGAAACGAGCATATTGGTTGTTTTAGGATTGGGTTGTTTTACCTCTGAGCGCCACTTTTTTGCACACCATGGGCTAAATGGCCAGGTCACATGGACCCCGAAGGCTCAGAGAAGGTTGGGGGAGGGGACCCACTGGAACAGCTGTTGGGAGACAGATGGTAGCCTCCCGTCAAGGCCATCCAGCGTGTTCTTTAACGTGCACAATGTATGGCTCTCCCGCACACGGGGCCACGGCTTAACGTCCCATCCGACGGACGGCGGCCTTTCCAAGCCCATCGGTGTCCCCTACTGACCGTGGGCAGGGCGGGGAATTTTGCGGAGATAAATCTCAACGCTGACCCAGCTGGGACTCGAACCTGGGAACTACAGATTACGAGCCTGGCGCGCTACCGACTAAGCCACGCCCGCCCCTACTTGTTTTAGGAAATATCTCCTCCAATAAACGTATTGTGTGGTAATCCCCTGTGATGATGCATAGAACCGGCCAGGCCTAGCACCTAATGTCCAACCCCGCCTTCTCGTGGTGCGGACCGTTAGTAACTTTCAAAAGAGATACTCTCTTGTGGAAGTGAACGGAAGGGGAAGGCTGCCAGATTAGTGTGGCCTACTGATCTGGACAACTATGGCTACTTTTCTTTTTTTCTACCCTGCTGAGGAGTGGTCAACCACACAGGGTCCTGGTGCTGACCATATAAACCTACTGGACTGGACAGATATATGGCTCTGAGCTTGATTATGGATCCTGATTTTGCTGCACTGGTGGGCTTCTGTGGAGGGAAAATCTTCCGCTGTGTTTTCTGTTTGTTTGTGGGTTGACAGCCCCAAGTGAATAGATCCACAGGATATGTTTATCAGCTGGTGGATAATCCTGAGCAGAAGTCATCGCAGGCACCTGAACTCTTTGCTTCTATTGGCATCGTCAAATTCTACATTGGAGGAAGTCTTCCAGTGTAGATGGCTTCAGCCTTTAGTAGTGGGGGAACGGGTCTTTGCCCCATGTCTGCGATTAGGGGGCTGTTTGATATTGTCGGCATTCCCTCTCTCAATAAACATAGTTTCTTTAAACATCCCACTAACCATTTTCTCTCCATAGGTAGTTGGAATGTGAGGACTCTGCACAGAGCTTTTTCTCTTGATGTCCTCACACAAGAATTCCACCGTTATAATTTAGATATTCTCGGCTTGCAAGAGACCAGATGGACAGATAAAGGTCAGATTCTTAAAAATAATCTTAAATTTCTCTTTTCAGGGAGGGACGACAAAAAGCATCACCAAGGCGTGGGTCTGCTTCTCAGCAGACACGCTAGTGATGCTCTTCTAGGATATGAGTGCATTAATGAAAGGTTTCTTACAGCAAAATTTCAGACAAGCGTTAAAGACTTGAATGTTATCTGCTGTTATGCCCCCACTGAGGATGCCGATGAGGATGAGAAGGATAGGTTTTATGAACAACTTCAGGATATTTTGAATTCTGTCAAGAAAGGAGATATTACCCTTGTTCTTGGTGACTTCAATGCCAAAGTTGGTACTGACTCTGACCTTTGGGGAGGAGTAATAGGCCCTTTTGGTATTGGTAGCTGCAATAGCAATGGGCAGCGTCTCCTACAGGTAAGTAAACTCAATGGATTCAGAATAACTAACACTTATTACAAACACCGCGACATACATAAGTACACATGGGTTTCACCTGATGGGCTGCATAAGAATATGATTGATTACATATTAATTAACAGCAAATGGACTAGTTCTGTTAGGAATACCAGGGCATATAGGGGAGCTGAAATTGGATCTGACCATTACCTTGTTAAAAGTGTGTTGCAACTTAAACTTAAAAAGTGTTATGCTAGGGTTAAAAAATTTACTTTTAATACTGAAGCTCTGAAAGATCCAGTTATAGCCAAAGCTTACCATGATAGGTTACTTAGTCATTATGACAGTCATGGTTTGCTTACTACTGAAGTTGAGGAAGAATGGGATCATTTTAAACAGGCTTTTTTGGACACTAACAGTACTCTTTTAGGAAAAAAGGAGCAGAAGAGGCAAAATTATCTGAGTGATAAGGCACTTGAGCTTATTTCGGAAAGAAAGAACTGCAGGAATGCCCTTAATCAATACCCTACTAGTCCTAATAGAAAGCATTACAGAGACCTTAATAAACTTGTAAAGGATCAGTTAGCTGCTGATAAAAATTTTTGGCTTGATGGTTTGGCTGACAAAGCCGAGGAAGCAGTTAGACAGCACAACAGCAGAGAGCTGTACCAGATAGTTAATGTTTTGTGTGGGAGAAAACGGACAGGCATACAAGGATTGAAGGATAAACAAGGTAAGGTTATAGAAGGGGAGGATTCTGTCATGGCTAGGTGGGCTGAGCATTTCAGTGATGTTCTAAACAATGTAGTTAGTTCTACTCCCATTGTTTGCAATGATGATAGATGCATTGGTGGCTTTAATGTTGGCCCTATAACACAATCTGAAGTTATTTTGGCTGTTTCTAAACTTAAACTTCATAAATCCCCAGGGGTAGATGAAATTACTACGGAAATGCTTAGAGCTGGGAATGTTTCGGTTACCACTTGGATGACTGAAATTCTGAATCTCTTTTATGATAAAGGCATGGTTCCTAAGGATTTTACCAGAGCTATTGTTATCCCTATTTTCAAAAAAGGTGATCGCAGTTCTTGTGATAACTATAGGGGTATCAGCCTACTCTCTGTTCCAGGTAAAGTTCTTTCCATGATTGTGCTTAATAGAATTAAGAATCTGGTTGACAGGCAATTGCGTGATGAGCAATGTGGATTCAGAAGTGGTAGGGGATGTGTAGATCAGATATTTTCACTTAGGCAGATTCTTGAGAAATGTTTAGAGTTTCAGAAACCTTTGGTTGCTAGCTTTGTTGATTTCAAAAAGGCTTTCGACTCTGTTGATCGTCATAATTTGTGGTTGATTGTGAGATCATATGGTATACCAGACAAGTTAGTTAACATTATGAAAGCTCTCTATAATAACACTGAGTCATGTGCTTGTAGCAATTGGTTTAGCATTACTTCTGGTGTTCGACAAGGGTGCATTTTGTCTCCTTTTCTCTTTAGCTTGGTTATTGATTATGTTATGCGAAATTCACTTCAAGGGAAAGATTTTGGCCTTAAATGGGCTGGAGATACGAAAATTTCTGATTTAGATTATGCTGATGATTTAGCCCTTTTGGCAAATGATGTTGATGAGATGAACTCTTTCATTCGAGCTGTTGATGAGACTGGTAGTAGAGTAGGTTTGGTTATAAACAGAGAGAAAACTACAGTGATGAAAATTGGTCAGGCAGGCTGTGATTCAGTTAATCTGAATGGTTGCAGTCTTTAGCAGGTGTCACAGTTTAATTATCTTGGGAGCTATGTAACAGATAATGGTGATGTGCGGCATGAGATTAACAGACGAATAGGGATTGCTGCTGGGACTTTTAAGAATCTATGGAGAGTGTGGAGAAATAGGCGTATACACCTAAAGACTAAAATTAGACTGTATAATAGTTTGGTTCTTTCTAGGGTTAGTTATGGTAGTGAAACTTGGACACTTTGTAAACAAGATAACAGGAAACTAGATGCTTTTGATTCCAGATGCTTACGCAGTATCTTGGGCATTAGGTGGTTCAACTTTGTAACTAATGATGAGATTAGGAAAAGGAGTTTGCAACCTCCTTTAAGCAGCATATTGTGCAGAGAGAGACTCCGTTGGTTTGGCCATGTTGCCCGTATGAATAATTATAGATTGGCGAATAGGGTTATGAACAGTGTGCCTAAAGGCCTCAGAAAGAAGGGGAGACCTAGGATGCGGTGGGCAGACAATGTCAAACAGGACCTTGTTAGAATTGGTGTGCAGTGGCCAGATGCAGTAGATGTAGCTCAGGATAGACTTGCTTGGAGAACTAAATTGCACGGTCTGGTTGGACCTCCGTAGCCCATGGCTGCTTGAGGATGATGATGATGATGTGGTTATAGTAAGAGAGAATTTTGGTAAGAGTTGATTCTATAATTTGCTATGCAGAAAACTTTGTAATCCAGCTTTCGAGTGTTATATTCTTTTAGTATTTGACAATAGAAGACAATAGAGATTAGTCATTATTGATTTTTTAGATCACATGATACTTCAGGGTTTACTCATTTCTGGTAAATTAATTGCTTCATTTGTATCGTTCATTCCTCATTCATCTGTTTGGTTATTTCGAATTCCGGCATGGTGTTGTCAAACAAATATATCTGAAAACCTGTAACAATAGGAATACATCGAAGGATTTGGCGGTCGTCTGTCAGATGGGATTCTCAAGCCATCGTGCCGCGTGGAGGAGAGCCATATCCTGTTTGGGTAACGAACCTGCTGGATGGCCTTGGGAGGAGGATTTGTTCTGCTTTCTGTCCAGTGGATCATCCCCTTATGCACTTGATTGTGACTTGACATTTCACACTTCTCGAGTGCAGGAGGTGAAACAAGACATCCCAACTGAACATGTCACCGAGCTCGAAGGAAATGAAAGGGTTGGGTTGTTTTACCTCTGAGCGGCACTTTTTTGCACACCATGGTCTAAATGGCCAGGTCACATGGACCCCGAAGGCTCAGAGAAGGTTGGGGGAGGGGACCCACTGGAACAGCTGTTAGGAGACAGATGGTAGCCTCCCGTCAAGGCCATCCAGAGTGTTCTTTAACGTGCGCAGGGTATGGCTCTCCCGCACACGGAGCCACGGCTTAACGTCCCATCCGATGGACGGCTGTCTTTCCAAGCCCATCGGTGTCCCCTACTGACCGTGGGCAGGGCGCGGAGTTTTGCGGAGATAAATCTCAACGCTGACCCATCTGGGACTCGAACCTGGGAACTACAGATTACGAGCCTGGCGCGCTACCGACTGAGCCACTCCCGCCCCAGGAAATAAAAGGAACAAAGTATCGTTAAAGATGCAAACAGAAGAGTTTATCGAAAAGTTTTCTTTTTCCGGTTGAAGAAGCAGACTTTCTGATTTCTTTTGCTGTTAGTTTTGTGATTGATGATCTCTTGCTCTACGAATGAAAACGAAATTTGGAAACATTCTCAGTTTTCATTTTTTTCCAAGAAATATTTTAATGAAAATCTTCGAAATTTTCCGAAAAAACTTTTTTATTTTAGATTTTTTTTTGGTTTCGCAATAATTCGCATGCTGGTTCCGCAATAATCAGATCAAAAGAACTCAGATACAATATTACCAAAAATATTAGGACACTTTCATGTTCAACGGAAAGAAACATTTTAAATTTTAAAATTATTATTTATTTGAAGATCTGATTGAAATCCCTCTGCATCAATTAGATTAAAATGTGGTGGGAAGGATAGAAGTCCCTCAACTTTGGGTTTCCTGCTATCCCAAACTCTACACCAATAATATTTAATATTCAGTGCTATGTAAACTGAAAATTTTTTAACAGCTGTTTTTTATTTACCTGAAAATTCAATTGAAACACAAATAATAATTGTTATAATAATACTTTTACTAAAGTGTAATTTGTGAAGTATGTATAACAATTCTTTGAGCTTTAATCAGCTTTCAAGAAAAGTGTTTAGAAAGTCTATAACAGAATTCTTGAATAACTTTTTAAATATTAAATGAATAAAGGGACCTGGGTTCGAGCCTTGACTAAGGAATGGATGTTTCTTGTGTTGCCCTTCTGCTACTTTCAGGTATTCTGTGTGGCGTATGAGGCTGACAATCTCTTGTCAGACCTTTGTGGCAATCAGCTGCTTGAAAATTATTTTTTTTTCCTTTATTATTATTGTTGAGAATTGAGATTTACATAGATTTGAATGAGAAGTTTCATGCTCGTTGACATTTTCCCATAAAAATGTCGATTTTGAAGGTTTGGAAATTTTGAATGTGCCGTGGATGGTTTGATGTGATGCTTCAATCTGTCTCCTAACAGCTGTTCCAGTGGGTCCCCTTCCCCAATTTGGGGCGGGGGTGGCTCAGTCGGTAGCGCGCCAGGCTCGTAATCTGTAGTTCCCAGGTTCGAGTCCCAGCTGGGTCAGCGTTGAGATTTATCTCCGCAAAATTTCCCGCCCTGCCCATGGTCAGTAGGACACACCGATGGGCTTGGAAAGTCCGCCGTCCGTCGGATGGGACGTTAAGCCGTGGCCCCGTGTGCGGGAGAGCCATACCCTGTGCACGTTAAAGAACACGCTGGATGGCCTTGACGGGAGGCTACCATGTGTCTCCCAACAGCTGTTCCAGTGGGTCCCCTTCCCCAATTTGGGGCGGGGGTGGCTCAGTCGGTAGCGCGCCAGGCTCGTAATCTGTAGTTCCCAGGTTCGAGTCCCAGCTGGGTCAGCGTTGAGATTTATCTCCGCAAAATTTCCCGCCCTGCCCATGGTCAGTAGGACACACCGATGGGCTTGGAAAGTCCGCCGTCCGTCGGATGGGACGTTAAGCCGTGGCCCCGTGTGCGGGAGAGCCATACCCTGTGCACGTTAAAGAACACGCTGGATGGCCTTGACGGGAGGCTACCATGTGTCTCCCAACAGCTGTTCCAGTGGGTCCCCTTCCCCAACCTTCCCTGAGCCTTTTGGGGTCCTTGTGATCTGATCATTTAGCAAACTGTGTGTGCGACTTAGATTTAAAACAATTCAACTCAAAAACTTGATATTTTGTTCTCGACCAAACCTGTTTTCAGTGTGCGACAGTCTTGATCTTTACTAAGGATTCAAACTCTGACAATGAAATCGCAATGAAATAGGATGATCACCTCCAATATTAAACTGCCCAATTTTGTAAAAGATGCGCTTCATTATATCTGTTTGCAAGATCATAGTAAGCATCTTCGGCATTCAAGGGTTAAGCAACTTTAAGGCGCTAAACGACGGAATTTCGCCGTCTAATCCCAGCCACTTCATTCGATCCATCTGAAGAATATTTCATGGATGAAGTGCGCTCACCTTGCCCGTGTAGACAGGAGCGAGCGCCGTAACCCCGAGGTCGAATGGTCGCGGCAAAAGGGGTGGCTGGCGACTCGCCGCCATTGCCGCCACCGAAGCCTGTAATCTGCATACATCCATAGCTAAGATGAGACGATCTTGCTGCATAATGCATAGACAAGGGTTGGGGAGCAGCAAATGCTCGGTGGGGAGTCTTTGCTGTCACCTGCAAGTCGCTCGGCTCCATGGGAGTGGTGGCGGATGATAAAGGGCGGGAGAGGAAAAGGGAGAAGGAATGTTTAATATTCGATTACGACATCAATGACATTGAGATTCAAAGGTTGGCTTTGTTCATAGACAATGGATCGTGTTTGAAGTCTGAAAAACAGGCGAATCGTTTCGCAGAAAATAGTTCCTATAATTTCCTTCTTCAGGTTTATGCATTGCATCAAATTCAGCATCTGTTGATCTTGCAGCAAAGATCACCTACTACCAGTTTCATCAACAGCTCCAATGAAAGAGTCAATCTCATCAACATCATTTGTCAAAAGGGCCAAATCATCAGCATAATCTAAATCAGAAATTTTGGTATCTCCAGTCTATTTAAGGCCAAAATCTTTCCCTCGAAGTGAATTTCGCATAACATAATCAATAACCAAGCTAAAGAGAAAAGGAGACAAAATGCACCCTTGTCGAACACCAGAAGTAATGCTAAACCAATTGCTACAAGCCTTACCAACTCTCACACACGACTCAGTGTTATTATAGAGAGCTTTCATTATGTTACCTAACTTGTCAGGTATACCATATGATCTCACAATCAACCACAAATTATGACGATCAACATACCATTTCAACAGAGTCGAAAGCCTGTTTGAAATCAACAAAGCTAGCAACCAAAGGTTTCATTTCTCAAGAATCTGCCTAAGTGAAAAAATCTGATCCACACATCCCCTACCACTTCTGAATACACATTGCTCATCATGCAATTGACTGTCAACCAGATTCTTAATTCTATTAAGCACAATCATGTAAAGAACTTTACCTGGAACAGAGAGTAGGCTAATACCCCTATAGTTATCACAAGAACTGCGATCACTTTTTTTGAAATAAGGATAATAATAGCTCTGGTAAAATCCTTAGGAACCATGCCTTTATTATAAAAGATATTCAGAATTTCAGTCATCCAAGTGGTAACCGAAACATTCCCAGCTCTAAGCATTTCCGTAGTAATTTCATCTACCCCTGGGGATTTATGAAGTTTAAGTTTAGAAACAGCCAAAATAACTTCAGATTGTGTTATAGGGCTAACATTATAGCCACCAATGCATCTATCATCATTGCAAACAATTTGAGTAGAACTAACCACATTGTTTAGAATATCACTGATATGCTCAGCCCACCTAGCCGTGACAGAATCCTCCTCTTCTATAACCTTACCTTGTTTATCCTTCAATCCCTGTATACCTGTCCGTTTTCTACCACACAAAACACTAACTATCTGGTACAGCTCTTTGCTTTTGAGCTGTCTAACTGCTTCCTCGGCTTTGTCAGCCAAGCCATCAAGCCAAAGATTCTTATCAGCAGCTAACTGATCTTTTACACGTTTATTAAGTTCTCTGCAATGCTTTCTATTGGGACTAGTAGGGTATTGATTAAGGACATTCCTGCAGTTCTTTCTTTCTGAAATAAGATCAAGTGACTTATCATTCAGATAATTCTGTCTCCTCTGCTCCTTTTTTCCTAAAAGAGTACTGCTAGTGTCCAAAAAAGCCTGTTTAAAATGATCCCATTCTTCGTCAACTTCAGTATTAAGCAAACCATGACTGTCATAATGACTAAGTAACCTATCATGGTAATCTTTGGCTATAACTGGGTCTTTCAGAACTTCAGTATTAAAAGTAAAATTTTTAACCCTAGCGCAATACTTTTTAAGTTTAAGTTGCAACACACTTTTAACAAGGTAATGGTCAGATGCAATTTCAGCTCCCCTATATGCCCTGGTATTCCTAACAGAACTTGCCCATTTGCTCTTAATTAATATATCAATCATATTCTTATGTACATGTTCCATGTGTACTTATGTATGTCGCGGTGTTTGTAATAAGTGTTAGTTATTCCGAAACCATTGAGTTTACTTAACTGTAGAAAACGTTGCCCATTGCCATTGCAGCTACCAATAATAAAAGGGCATATCACCCCTCCCCAAAGGTCAGAGTCAGTACCAATATTGAAGTCACCTAGAACGAGGGAAATATCTCCTTTCTTGAGGGAATTGAAGATATACTAAAGTTGTCTGTAAAACCTATCCTTCTCATCCTCATCTAAAAATATCCTCATCAAAAAATATCTGGCAGCGATTGTTTTAGAAATTAGTGATCTGGCAATCTTCGTTCACGTGACACGAAGATTCCGATCACTAATTCTTAGAAATTATCACTAATTCTTAGAAATTAATGATCTGATTAGATCACTAATTTCTAAAAAAACTTTGCCAGATATTTTTTCTGAATTCTGTAATCAAACATAGTGTTCGGATATTTTTTTGAGCGACTCTATGGGAGAGTCGCGCCCCCTTCAATTTTCCTCGAATCCCCATTAACACGCCTCCTTGCTTAGTTTGTTTTTGAATATAAATGGAAAATATCCGTTTTCCAACTGTAATCCTCTCATTCTATGGTTAAGAAGCGTTGCTCTGGACTCTGCCTCATCTGGGAAACACCTGAAGAATAAATCGATGTATGCAAATACTCGTAATCTCATTTGCATTTATTGTGCATTTTCTCCGTAATTCTATATCACGTTACAGATGCGAAATTATATGCACCGACGCTTTAACGTGAAAATTCGTGTTCTGACGTATCACGAGTCAATGGTATATTTAAGGAAATGCCTTTGGCGTTTAACCCAGCCAGCAGTAATAAAAAAAAAATACCCCCTCAAGCAGCTGCTTGCCACAGAGGTCTGACAGGAGCCTGTCAGTTTATATGCCATAGTAGAAGGTCTGTGAGGATGGCAGGACCTCAGCAGAAAAACAACACACACATCCATGCCTTACCCAGGGCTCGAACCCAGGTCCCTTAAATCAGTAGCCAAGCGTGCTAACCACTAGGCCATGGGACGGACCCAGCCAGCAGTAGTCGGGTAAAAAAGGAGGAAAATGGAAATTCGATGCCGCGTTTGGTAATTTGAATGCTCCCTTCCGTTCACCACTGCAGCGAGTAGACAGCCAGCCGCCCCGGAAGAGCTTAGCAGTGTGCTGGAAAGCCGACGGCTTACCTCTCTTAAGATCCCCCTCGAGGAAGGAAGTGCTTCAGTTGCCCGAGTAATCCCGGAAGAAAAGGGTTAAAGGAGGAGAGCGTGAAATTGCTTTTCTGAGAGCGATCGTGATAGAAAAGAAGGTCACGTGATCTAATTGCGGAGTGGGGGATGAACGAGACAATGAGGAGAAGAGGAGAGGGAGTTCATGGAGAGAGAAAAGGAGATCGCAACCCTTTTTTTTTTGAAAAGAGAGAAAATAGTTTTCATTTTC
>JAWZYU010000003.1:18369528-18442633 GCA_038380435.1 Ryuthela nishihirai
CCTGATACTGAATACCAATTTACCCTGATACTTTTGAAATAGCCCATTTACACGCGATACACTTCTGAAGCAGCCTATTTACCCTGATACAATTCTGAAATAGCCCATTTACAGCGAAATACTTCTGAAGCAGCCGATTTATCTCGACACATTTCTGAAATAGCCCATTTACCACGACACACTTCTGAAGCACCCAATTTACCCTGATACACTTTTGAAATAGCCCATTTACAGCGACACACTCTGAAGGCAGCCCATTTACCCCGATACACTTCTGAAATAGCCCATTTACCGCGACACATTCTGAAGCAGCCCATTTACCCCGATACGTTTGAAATAGCCCATTTTCCACGACACACATCTGAAGCAGCCATTCACCCTGATACACTTTTGAAATAGCCCATTTACCGCGACACACTTCTGAAGCAGCAATTTACCCCGATACACTTCTGAAATAGCCCATTTAACCGCGACACATATCTGAAGCAGCCAATTTACCCCGACACACTTCTGAAATAACTCATTTACCGCGACACAATTCTGAAGCAGCCAATTTACCCTGATACACTTTTGAAATAGCCCATTAACCGCGACACACTTCTGAAGAAGCCCATTACCCCGATACACTTCTGAAACAGCCCATTTACCGTGACACATTCTGAAGCAGTCCATTTACCCCGATACACTTTGAAACTAGCCCCTTTACCACGACACACATCTGAAGCAGCCAATTTACCCTGATACACTTTTGAAATAGCCTCATTTACACGACACACTCTGAAGCAGCTTTTTTATCTTGATAAACTCTGAATAGCCCATTTACAGCGACACACTTCTGAAGCAGCCCATTTACCCCGACACACTTCTGAAATAGCCATTTACAGCGACACACTTCTGAAGCAGCCAATTTACCCTGATACACTTCTGAAATAGCCATTTACCGTGACGCACTTCTGAAGCAGCCCATTTACCCCGATCCACTTTGAAAATAGCCATTTACCGCGACACACTTCTGAAGCAGCCAATTTACTCCGATACACGTGGGGTGGGGATGGCTTAGTCGGTAGCACGCCAGGCTCGTAATCTGTAGTTCCCAGGTTCGAGTCCCAGCTGGGTCAGCGTTGAGATTTATCTCCGCAAAATTCCCTGCCCTGCCCACGGTCAGTAGGGGACACCGATGGGTTTGGAAAGGCCGCCGTCCGTCGGATGGGACGTTAAAGCCGTGGCCTCGTGTACGGGAGAGTCATACCCTGTGCACGTTAAAGAACACGCTGGATGGCCTTGACGGAGGCTACCATCTGTCTCCCAACAGCTGTTTCCAGTGGGTCCCCTCCCCCACCTTCTCTGAGCTTCGGGGTCATGTGACCTGGCCATTTAGCCCATGGTGTGCAAAAAAGTGCCGCTCAGAGGTAAAACTACCCAAACTATCCCGATACACTTTTGAAATAGCCCATTTACCCCGATACACTTCTGAAATAGCCCATTTACCGTGACACACTTCTGAAGCAGCCCATTTTCCCCGATACACTTCTGAAATAGGCCATTTACCGCGACACACTTCTGAAGCAGCCCATTTACCCTTATACACTTCTGAAATAGACCATTTACCCCGATATTTCTGAAATAGCCCAATTACCGTGATACACTTCTGAAGCAGCCCATTTACCCCGACTACACTTCTGAAATAGCCCATTTACCGTGACACTCATCTGAAGCAGACAATTTACCCTGATACACTTTTGAAATAGCCCATATACCGCGACACATTTCTGAAGCAGCCCATTTACCCCGATACACTTTTGAAATAGCCCATTTACCCCAATACACTTCTGAAATAGCCCATTTACCCCGATACACTTCTGAAATAGCCCATTTACCATAACACACTTCTGAAATAGCGCATTTACCACGACACACTTCTGAAATATCCCATTTACCGAGACACACTTCTGAAGCAGCCCATTTACCGCGATACACATCTGAAATTGCCCACTTAACTCGAAACACTTCTGAAAGAACCCATTTACCGCAGCAAATATCTCAAATAGACCATTTACCATGACACACTTCTGAAGCAAGCCATTTACTGCGACACACTTCTGAAACAGCCCATTTACCCCGATATATATCTGAAATTGCCCACTTAACTCGAAACACTTCTGAAAGAACCATTTCCCGCAGCAAACATCTGAAATAGACCATTTACCATGACACACTTCTGAAGCAAGCCATTTACAGCGATACACTTCTGAAACAGCCCATTTACCCCGATATATATCTGAAATATTCTATTTACCCTGTTAAACTTCTGAAACAGCCCATTTACCATGACACACTTCAGAAACAACCCATTTACCATGACACACTTCAGAAACAGCCCATTTACGTGACACACATCCTGAAATACTATATTTACCCTGACACAGTTCTGAAATAGCCCATTAACCACGATACACTTCTGAAATAGTCCATTTATCGCAACACACTTCTGAAATTGCCCATTTACCACAACACACTTCTAAAGCAAGCCATTAACAACGACACATATATACTTCTGAAATAGTCCATTTTCGTGACACATTTCTGAAACAGCCAATTTACTGCAACACACATCCCGAAATACTCTATTTCCCCAAAAAATTTCTGAAATAGTCCATATACTGCGACACATTTCTGAAGCAACCCATTTACCACATTACACTGCTAAAAGAGCCCATTTACAACGATACACATCGTGAAATACTCTATATACCCTGATACACTACTGAAATTGCTCATTTAACTCGACACACTTTTGAAACAATCCATTTACCGTGACACACTTCTGAAAGAGTCCATTTAAAGTGATGTACTTCTGAAGCAGCCCATTTACCATGACACAATTAAATGGCCAGGTCACATGGACCCCGAAGGCTCAGAGAAGGTTGGGGAAGGGGACCCACTGGAACAGCTGTTGGGAGACAGATCGTAGCCTCCCGTCAAGGCCATCCAGCGTGTTCTTTAACGCTGAGTTGTTTTACCTCTAAGCGGCACTTTTTTGCACATCATGGGCTAAATGGCCAAGTCACATGGACCCCGAAGGCTCAGAGAATGTTGGGGGAGAGGACCCACAGGAACAGCTGTTGGGAGACAGATGGTAGCCTCCCGTCAAGGCCATCCAGCGTGTTCTTTAACGCTGAGTTGTGTTACCTCTGAGCGGCACTTTTTTGCACACCATTAGCAAAATGGCCAGGTCACATGGACCCCGAAGGCTCAGAGAAGGTTGGGGGGAGAGGACCCCCTGGAACAGCTGTTGGGAGACAGATGGTAGTCTGCCGTCAAGGCCATCCAGCGTGTTCTTTAACGTGCACAGGGTATGGCTCTCACGCACACGGGGGCCACGGCTTAACGTCCCATCCGACGGACGGCGGTCTTTCCAAGCCCATCGGTGTCCCCTACTGACCGTGGGCAAGGCGGGGAATTTTGCGGAGATAACTCTCAACACTGACCCAGCTGAGACTCGAACCTGGGAACTACAGTTTACGAGCCTGGCGCGCTACCGACTGAGCCACCCCCGCCCCATTCAGAGGTAAAACAACTCAACCTGTTCCTATTATAAACAGAGCCCTGCGCGAATATCAAAAGTCGTATCATCATCTGCGCATATTGCCTACTTAATAACTATGGAGATTTAAAAAATGCTTGAGGTCGATGCATGATTGGGAGTGAAACACAATCAGTCTAAGGATTTTCTAAAGAGTAATAACTGAAAAATTGCACTGCCAAAAATTATAATCCTTTGGTTCGTAAAAATATGCTTTTTTGAATTAAGCAAAATTTATTTTTCTAATTTGCAAATTCTTCTGAATTAATTTTGCTCTTTTAAATGCAGTTTTCGGCGATTATGGGAAGAATGGGCGTCCGCAGAGGGGGGAAAACGGGCCACTTCCCCCTCCCTGGGATCGAGTAAAAAATTCCGTAAATTGTAATCGTAGCAATTTAAACGTAATTTATATACATTATGTTTGTTGGGTTGTTTTACCTTTGAGCGGCACTTTTTTGCACACCATGGGCTAAATGGCCAGGTCACATGGACCCTGAAGGCTCACAGAAGGTTGGGGGATGGGACCCACTGGAACAGCTGTTGGGAGACAGATGGTAGCCTCCCGTCAAGACCATCCAGCGTGTTCTTTAACGTGCACAGGGTATGGCTCTCCTGCACACGGGACCACGGCTTAACGTCCCATCCGACGGACGGCGGCCTTTCCAAGCCCATCGGTGTCCCCTACTGACCAGGAACAGGGCGGGGAGTTTTCCGGAGATAAATCTCATCGCTGACCCAGCGGGGACTCGAACCTGGGAACTGCAGATTACGAGCCTGGCGCGCTACCGACTGGCCCGCCCCCATTATGTATGTGTTTTTGAATTGATGCAATACTATATTCTATAATCTACTTGTGAAAAAAAACCTAAAAAATTAGATAAAAATTTATTGATGTAATTATTTGTCTCCAAACTTTGCCCCACCCCCCCTGGAAAATTTTCTGCGGACGCCCATGATGGGAAGATACTCCTTTTTATTACCTAGAAACTCTCCTCTGAAACTTTGTGATCTCCCCGACTGAAATATTCATTCGACTGATGCTCATAAACCGTTTTCTACTTATAAATATATAAATACCTCCTCAAGCAGCTGCTTGACCACAAAGGTCTGACAGGAGTATGTCAGTTTATATGCCATAGAAGAAGGTCTGTGAGGATGGCAGGACTTCAGCAGAAAAACAACACGAACATACATATCTTACCCGGGAGTCGAACCCAGGTCCCTTAGATCAGTAGCTAAGCGCGCTAACCACTCGGCCACGGGACGGCTTCTACTTAACACCCCATAAATATTTCGAATTTATTTCTGCTTTGCCAGTAAAATAACGTCTTTCACATAGGATAAGGTTTTTTTTAACTTTTGGCTTTATCTCAATAGATTTTTTTTTTCTTTTTTTAGAGTGAATGTCATCATCGAATTTTTGAATCAGGTTTTTTAACGTTATCTCAAGTAGGTTTTTCATTCATGTCAGCCATCAATAATGCAATAATGTTTCCTCATGTCTCTGCATATCTTATCAAATAGGAGACTTTATCCGCATTAACAACAATTTTTTATCCGTTATTCATATTATGGCTAATCTTTTATTGTTTCCTCATATTTTTGCATATCTTATCAAACAGGAGACTTTATCCGCCATCCGCATTAACATTAATTTTTTATCCGCAGTTTTATCCGCTATTCATATTATGGCTAATCCTTTATTGTTTCCTCATGTTTCTGCATAACTTATCAAATAGGAGACTTTATCCGCCATCCGCATTAACAACAATTTTTTTATCCGCAGTTTTATCCGCTACTCATATTATGGCTAATCTTTTATTGTTTCCTCATATTTCTGCATATCTTATCAAACAGGAGACTTTATCCGCCATCCGCATTAACATTAATTTTTTATCCGCAGTTTTATCCGCTATTCATATTATGGCTAATCTTTTATTGTTTCCTCATATTTTTGCATATCTTATCAAACAGGAGACTTTATCCGCCATCCGCATTAACATTAATTTTTTATCCGCAGTTTTATCCGCTATTCATATTATGGCTAATCTTTTATTGTTTCCTCATGTTTCTGCATAACTTATCAAATAGGAGACTTTATCCGCCATCCGCATTAACAACAATTTTTTTATCCGCAGTTTTATCCGCTACTCATATTATGGCTAATCTTTTATTGTTTCCTCATATTTCTGCATATCTTATCAAACAGGAGACTTTATCCGCCATCCGCATTAACATTAATTTTTTATCCGCAGTTTTATCCGCTATTCATATTATGGCTAATCTTTTATTGTTTCCTCATATTTTTGCATATCTTATCAAACAGGAGACTTTATCCGCCATCCGCATTAACATTAATTTTTTATCCGCAGTTTTATCCGCTATTCATATTATGGCTAATCTTTTATTGTTTCCTCATGTTTCTGCATAACTTATCAAATAGGAGACTTTATCCGCCATCCGCATTAACAACAATTTTTTTATCCGCAGTTTTATCCGCTACTCATATTATGGCTAATCTTTTATTGTTTCCTCATATTTCTGCATATCTTATCAAACAGGAGACTTTATCCGCCATCCGCATTAACATTAATTTTTTATCCGCAGTTTTATCCGCTATTCATATTATGGCTAATCTTTTATTGTTTCCTCATATTTTTGCATATCTTATCAAACAGGAGACTTTATCCGCCATCCGCATTAACATTAATTTTTTATCCGCAGTTTTATCCGCTATTCATATTATGGCTAATATTTTATTGTTTCCTCATGTTTCTGCATACATTATCAAATAGGAGACTTTATCCGCCATCCGCGTTAACAACAATTTTTTTATCCGCTATTCATATTATGGCTAATCTTTTATCCGCCGAGAGCTTTTAAATGCGGATAAAACAGCAAAAACAAGGTAACACCCAACTTAAAATAGCATATTAGTTTCCTAAGTATTTGCTACACATAATTTTTAAAATAATCCTTGTACCATTCTTTCAGATGCTACAACACTGAGTTTCGATGGTGGTCAATACATGAAGATCTTGATGACCGAGGGCTCAGTAACGCAAGCGGAAGATATCCGACTCAGATTCAGGACGACGAGACCCAGCGGGTTGCTCCTCTCCACATCATCCGAAAAATCATCCACTCATCTTCTCACATCCATGGAATCAGGAAGAGTGAAACTCGTCCTCAATCTGGGAGATGGAAACAAAGTATGTTATCACGGCTCATTTCAAATAAAAGCTTCGTTACCCGTGGCTCGAAATCAGATTCCTTTGATCAGCTTGGCTAGGGATCAAAGGATTTGAGTTGGGTTGTTTTACCTCTGAGCGGCACTTTTTGCACACCATGGGCTAAATGGCCAGGTCACAAGGACCCCGAAGGCTCAGGGAAGGTTGGGGGAGGGGACCCACCGGAACAGCTGTTGGGTGACAGATGGTAGCCTAACGTCAAGGCCATTCAGCGTGTTCTTTAACGTTGAGTTGTTTCACCTCTGAGCGGCACTTTTTTGCACACCATGGGCTAAATGGCCAGGTCACATGGACCCCGAAGGCTCAGAGAAGTTTGGGGGAGGGGACCCACTGGAACAGCTGTTGGGAGACAGATGGTAGCCTCCCGTCAAGGCCATTCAGCGTGTTCTTTAACGTTGGGTAGTTTTATCTCTGAGCGGTACTTTTTTTGCACACCATGGGCTAAATGGCCAGGTCACATGGACCCCGGAAGCTCAAAGAAGGTTGGTGACACACTGGAACAGCTGTTGGGAGACAGATGGTAGCCTCCCGTCAAGGCCATCCAGCGTGTTCTTTAGCGTTGGGTTGTTTTACCTCTGAGCGACACTTTTTTGCATACCATGGCCTAAATGGCCAGGTCACAAGGACTCCGGAAGCTCAAAGAAGGTTGGTGACCCACTGGAACAGCTGTTGGGAGACAGATGGTAGCCTCCCGTCAAGGCCATCCAGCGTGTTCTTTAACGTGCAGAAGGTATGTCTCTACCGCACACGGGACCACGGCTAATTTTACCCGTAAATGCAATATTTCACTGAGAATTTTACAGAAGAAAAAGTATATTTCTTCAGAATGTCTATCTTGGAGATTCACGATTTCAAAAATATATATCAACGAACATTTGACAATGTCTTATAAAGAGCTACTCTGCGAAACGGAACAATACATAATGAATTCATGCAATATATAAATAGTGATAATACTGTGAATTATATTGTTGTTCGTGGGGCTGGGGTGGCTCAGTCGGTAGCGCGCCAGGCTCGTAATCTGTAGTTCCCAGGTCGAGTCCCAGCTGGATCAGCGTTGAGATCTATCTCCGCAAAATCCCCCGCCGTGTCCACGGTCAGTAGGGGACACCGATGGGCTTGGAAAGTCCGCCGTCCGTCGGATGGGACGTTAATCCGTGGCCCCGTGTGCGGGAGAGCCATACCCTGTGCACGTTAAAGAACACGCTGGATGGCCTTGACGGGAGGCTACCATCTGTCTCCCAACAACTGTTCCAGTGGGTCCCCTCCCCCAACCTTCTCTGAGCCTTCGGGGTCCATGTGACCTGGCCATTTAGCCCATGGTGTGCAAAAAAGTGCCGCTCAGAGGTAAAACAATCCAATCTAATATTATTGTTCGTGTTAATGTGAGAAGTATTCATGCACATTTTAATGAAATGTTACTGTTATTAGAAATGGCTGATTGCGAAATTGATATTTTGGTACTTAGTGAGATCTCGGTATCGGAAAATGAAATTGATACATTTAAAATCGATGGTTAGGATATGTTTTATGATTGTAGGGAAGGAAACAGATCTGTTGGGGGGTGTTATTTTATAGAAAAAAATAGGGTATTATTTTATAATAAAATATGTAATATATTTTATTATAAAATAATACCCCCACTATATTATTATAACACTAAAATATTTAATTTCTTTAAAATGCCTTTCAAAATGAATACTGCACAGTGTGTATATGTCTATGATAGAAATTTCGATGTGAGTATTTGAGCGATATCACATAAATACACCATTTCAAATTTTTTTAGATGGAAGATATATTGAAAACGATGAATTATAAGAATAGTGTAATAATTGGGGATATAAATATTGATATATTACGAGATACAAATCACACTCTGTAATATTTAAATTTACTGTGTGAATTCAGTGTCATTCTTTAATATCATAATCTAGATCTTCATATCACAATATAGCATCTTCAGTATTAAACCATTCCATGAATCCAAATTGTGAACTGCTAAAATAATTTTTCTTGTTCAAGTATCCTAAAATTCTTCTTTTCGTAATTTTTTCTATAATTTTAGATGAACTAGGTAAAACTTATATTGGCCTATAGTTATTCTTGTCTTTCCCCCTTTTTTTTTTATAAACAAGAGTAACCCTAGTGATTTTAAAACTATTATAAAATATTAAATTTTTTAAAGGAAAATTTATTAAATCTGCTAAATATTGCACATCACATTTTGCAATAAATTTTAATACCTTGGGTCAATCTTATAATGTAAGTTTTATCAAGTATACGTCATACCAGGATAGTTAAAGACTCAATATCTTGCATTGATCATATTTTTATAAGAATACAGAAATATCTCTCTCAGTGTAGTTCTGTGATTTACGTCAAGGATGTAAATGATCACTCTCTGATAATATTAAAACTGGGTAAAATAAATGGGTAATTGGATTAATATGAAGGCTATTCATTTCTTTCTTTTTCTTTTGTTAGAAAAAACGTCGATTATATTGCGTTTAGAAACGTGTATAAAAAAAATCTTAATTTGCCTTCCAAATACTAATCTTAACAACACTGCAGAGTTAGACAGTGCATATGAGGATTTTGTTAATCAGATACAGTCACTCAAAAAAGTATCCGAACACTATGGTTGATTACAGAATTCAGTAAAAATATCTGGCAACGATTTTTTTTTTATAAATTAGTGATCTGGCACCCTTCGTGTCACGTGACACGAAGATTGCCAGATCACTAATTTCTAAAAAAAACTTTGCGAGACGTATTTTCTGAATTCTGTAATCAGCCATAATGTTTGGATATTTTTTAATATATATAATGCGTATGAATATATAATGCAATGATTATGGAACGTGTGCAGTTAACGTTCACAGCAAACTAGAGCGGTTGCGGTTAATGTTCACAGCACATTGGATCGTGTGAGCTCACAAAGACCTGGATCGTGTGGGTTCACTCACGGAAATATTGAGCGTGTGCAGTTACCGTTCACAGCAAACTGGAACGGTTGTGGTTAATGTTCACAGCACATTGGATCGTGTGAGCTCACAAAGACCTGGATCGTGTTGGCTCACTCACGGAAATATTGAGCGTGTGCAGTTACCGTTCACAGCAAACTGGAGCGTGTGCAGTAACTGCACACGCTCCAGTTTGCTGTGAACGGTAACTGGAGCGTATACAGTTGCTGTACACGCTCCAGATATTTTTCCTGAATTCTGTAATCACGTGACACGAAGGTTGCCAGATCACTAATTTCTAAAAAAAATCGTTGCCAGATATTTTTTCTGAAGTCTGTAATCAATCAGGGTGTTCGGATACTTTTTTGAGCGACTGTACAAGTAGTATCGTCATCTGCACTACCACCAGTATCATCATCAGTCTTCAAGAACTTATTCCACTTTCAGATGCAGATCATCATGTGAAATACCACCAATCATCATCAGTCTTCAATTGAATTTCTTGCACAAGTGAGGATTGTTGTGGATGATTGTTGCAATTTCTTCTTAAATTGTGAAAGTTTTTTCTACTAATCCTGTATTCTGTATATTTTCTCTGAAGAAATAAATCTCATTATTATTGAGAGATATATATACGTAAAAGTTTAACATTTAATATGTTGCAATCCTTGCAGGTGTTCTTCGTTGGCCAGGGACTGAACGATGACCAGTGGCACACCATGCAGATCACTCGCCGGGGACAGAGCATGGATGTCAAAGTGGACATGGAGGCTACGAGCAGAGGTCAGTTCTGGGATGATACAGAGATTGCATCGAGGAAAGGGTGAAGGTCGCTCAGTCGGTAGCGCGCCAGGCTCGTAATCTGTAGTTCCCAGGTTCGAGTCCCAGCTGGGTCAGCGTTGAGATTTATCTCCGCAAAATTTCCGGCCCTGCCCACGGTCAGTAGGGGACACCGATGGGCTTGGAAAGGCCGCCGTCCGTCGGGTGGGACGTTAAGCCGTGGCCCCGTGTGCGGGAGAGCCATACCCTGTACACATTAAAGAACACGCTGGATGGCCTTGACGGGAGGCTGCCATATGTTTCCCAACAACTGTTCCAGTGGGTCCCCTCCCCCAACCTTCTCTGAGTCTTCGGGGCCCTTGTGGCTTGGCCATTTAGCCCATGGTGTGCAAAAAAGTGACACTCAGAGGTAAAACAACCCAACGTTAAAGAACACGCTGGATGTCCTTGACGGGAGGCTACCATCTGTCTCCCAACAGCTGTTCCAGTGGGTCCTCTCCCCCAACTTTCTCTGAGCCTTCGGGGTCCATGTGACCTGGCCATTTAGTCCATGGTGTGCAAAAAAGTGTCGCTCAGAGGTAAAACAACCCAACGTTAAAGAACACGCTGTATGGCCTTGACGGGAGGCTACCATCTGTCTCCCAACAGCTGTTCCAGTGTGTCACCAACCTTCTTTGAGCTTCCGGGGTCCATGTGACCTGGCCATTTAGCCCATGATGTGCAAAAAAGTGCCGCTCAGAGGTAAAACAACCCAACGTTAAAGAACACACTGGATGGCCTTGACGGGAGGCTATCATCTGTCTCCCAACAGCTGTTCCAGTGGGTCCCCTCCCCCAACCTTCTCTGAACCTTCGTGGTCCATGTGACCTGGCCATTTAGCCCATGGTGTGCAAGAAAGTGCTGCTCAGAGGTAAAACAACCCAACGTTAAAGAACACGCTGTATGGCCTTGACGGGAGGCTACCATCTGTCTCGCAACAGCTGTTCCAGTGTGTCCCCTCCCCCAACCTTCTCTGAGCCTTCGGGGGTCCATGTGACCTGGCCATTTAGCCCATGGTGTGCAAAATGTGCCGCTCAGAGGTAAAACAACCCAACGTTAAAGAACACGCTGAATGGCCTTGACGGGAGGCTAACATCTGTGTGACAACAGCTGTTCCAGTGAGTCCCATGGTGTGCAAAAAGGTGCTGCTCAGAGGTAAAACAACCCAACCCAAAGCCCTTTGAGATGCAGATCATCATCAGCACCACCACCATTATCGTCATCAATGAACATCCTTTTCCTTGAACGAAAGTCTTGTCGGATGATTCAGGGACGTGATTCTTCTTTCCGAATCCAAAAATAGTTGTCAATCTTTCTGCGAGTTGTATAGTAATAAAACCACGTCACATCATTTGTGATAAAGTCTGTTAACCATTTGGGGTATTTGGATTAAAATATTGCCAGAATCTCCTTGAACGAGTCGACTCTAGCCCTTTTTGGCGGTTCTATCAGTTTGTGGAGTATAGTCGCTCAAAAATATATCCGAACATTATGGTTGATTACAGAATTCAAAAAAAAAAATATCTGGCAACAATTTTTTTACAAATTAGTGATCTGGCAACCTTCGTCTTTCCTTTCTTTAACGTGCACAGAGTATGGCTCTCCCGCACACGGGGCCACGACTTAACGTCCCATCCGACGGAAGGCGGCCTTTCCAACCCAGCTGTGTCCCCTACTGACCGTGCGTGGGCAGGGCGAGGAATTTTGCGGAGATAAATCTCAACGCTGACCCAGCTGGGACTCGAACCTGGGAAATGTAGATTACGAGCCTGGCATGCTACCGAGTGAGCCACCCCCGCCCCGAATCCGGTCTGGAATCATGCTGGGAAATGCAGATTACGAGTCTGGCACGCTACCGAGTGAGCCACCCCCGCCCCGAATCCGGTCTGGAATCATGCTGGGAAATGCAGATTACGAGTCTGGCACGCTACCGAGTGAGCCACCCCCGCCACGAATCCGGTCTGAAATCAAGCTCGGAAATGCAGATTACGAGTCTGGAACGCTACCGACTGAGCCTCCCCCGCCCCAAATCCGGTCTGAAATCAAGCTGGGAAATGCAGATTACGAGTCTGTCACGCTACCGACTGAGCTTCCCCCGCCCCGAATCCGGTCTGGAATCATGCTGGGAAATGCAGATTACGAGTCTGGCATGGTACCGAGTGAGCCACCCCCGCCCCGAATCCGGTCTGGAATCATGCTGGGAAATGCAGATTACGAGTCTGGCACGCTACCGAGTGAGCCACCCCCGCCCCTAATCCGGTCTGGAATCAAGCTGGGAAATGCAGATTACGAGTCTGGCACGCTACCGAGTGAGCCACCCCAGCCCCGAATCCGGTCTGAAATCGTATTATCTGCATTTGAAAACCCCTGTACATAACTTGCATTTGTCGCCCATGTTGTCATGATATCGTTTTATATCCGAACAGTCCTTATATTTCTGCCATTTGAAGATTTCCTTTTTGCATTTTCAGAGCTGAGCGGTCAGAACATCAATCTCGATTTCAACGCTCTGCACATTGGGGCCGTGAACCCTGACCGCACTGTGACCTTCTCCGCAGTGAGCCCCGTGAAAGACACTTCCAATTTCGTTGGCCACATGCAGCACCTGATCTTCAACGGCAACCACTTCTTTGACATGGCAAGAAGCGGACAGATGACCAACTTCAAAGTGAGTAATTCCTTTTAGAAACACTTTTCTGTTTCTGAATTGTAAAGTGAGTTGGGTTGTTTTACCTCTGAGTGGCACGTTTTTGCACACCATGGGCTAAACGGCCAGGTCACATGGACCCCGAAGGCTGGGGGAGGGGACCCACTGGAACAGCTGTTGGGAGACAGATGGTAGCCTCCCGTCAAGGCCATCCAGCGTGTTCTTTAACGTTGGGTTGTTTTACCTCTGAGCGGCACTTTTTTGCACATCATGGAGTAAATGTCCAGGTCACATGGACCCCGAAGGCTCAGAGAAGGTTGGGGGAGGGGACCCACTGGAACAGCTGTTGGGAGACAGATGGTAGCCTCCCGTCAAGGCCATCCAGCGTGTTCTTTAACGTTGGGTTGTTTTACCTCTGAGCGGCACTTTTTTGCACACCATGGGCTAAATGGCCAGGTCACATGGACCCCGAAGGCTCAGAGAAGGTTGGGGGAGAGGACCCACTGGAACGGCTGTTGGGAGACAGATTGTAGCCTCCCGTCAAGCCATCCAGCGTATTCTTTAACGTGCACAGGGTATGGCTATCCCACACACGGACCACGGCTTAACGTCCCATCCGACAAACGGCGGCCTTTCCAAGCCCATCGGTGTCCCCTACTGACCGTGGGCAGGGCGGGAAATTTTGCGGAGATAAATCTCAACGCTGACCCAGCTGGGACTCGAGCCTGGGAACTACAGATTACGAGCCTGGCGCGCTACCGACTGAGCCACCCCCGCCCCCTCTTATTTTCCATTCAACAGCTTCTTGTACAAATTACGGATCTTCGAATTTGACTCTCCACTGATTTAACATGGGAATGTTCTCCTTTCTATGTTCAGTATCTCTATGTTTATGTGTGTGTGGTGGAAGGGGAGGTTTGAAACTCTACAAAACATTTCTCAACTTAAGAATGGAAGAAAATGCATGTAGCAGGTTAAATAAATCGAATTATACAAATGCATAAATTGAAGATTTAGTACACTATATTATATAAACTTGCATACAGAGACAAATGAACAAAAACCTAATTATAAACTCAAATAAATGTCTGTTTGTTTTACTATATTTAACAAAAATCACATATCTGGTAAACCTAAGTATCTTGGGCATTAGGTGGTTCAACTTTGTAACTAATGATGAGGTTAGGCAAAGGAGTTTGCAACCTCCTTTAAGCAGCATATTGTGCAGAGAGAGACTCCGTTGGTTTGGCCATGTTGCCCGTATGAATAATTATAGATTGGTAAATAGGGTTATGAACAGTGTGCCTAAAGGCCTCAGGAAGAAGGGGAGACCTAGGAGGCGGTGGGCAGACAATGTCAAACAAGACCTTTTTAGAATTGGTGTGCAGTGGCCAGATGCAGTAGATGTAGCTCAGGATAGACTTGCTTGGAGAACTAAATTGCACGGTCTGGTTGGACCTCCGTAGCCCATGGCTGCTTGATGATGATGATGATGATGATGATGATGATGATGATGATGATGATGATGATGATGATGATGATGATGATGATGATGATGATGATGATGATGAAAAGGGTTATGAACAGTGTGCCTAAAGGCCTCAGAAAGAGGGAGAGACCTAGGATGCGGTGGGCAGACAATGTCAAACAGGACCTTTTTAGAATTAGTGTGCAGTGGCCAGATGCAGTAGATGTAGCTCAGGACAGACCTGCTTGGAGAATTAAACTGCGCGGTCTGGTTGGACCTCCGTAGCCCATCGCTGCTTGATGATGATGATGAATCCTTTCTATTAGGACTAGTATAGTACTTATTAAAGACATTCCTGCAATTCTTTCTTTGTGAAATAAGCTCAAGTGCCTTAACACTCAAATAATTCTCTCTCCTCTGCACCCTTTTTCCTAAAAGACTACTAAATTGCACGGTCTGGTTGGACCTCCGTAGCCCATGGCTGCTTGAGGAGGAGGAGGATGATGATGATGAAGTAAAATATAAGCCACAAGATCTCACAAAGACACCCTTGTGAGACCTCAAAAGTTTTTGCATACGTAAAACATTATCTGAAATAAAAATTATCTATCATATCTAAAAAGACGAGATGTGTACAGTCGTTCAAAAAAGTATCCGAACACTATGGTTGATTACAGAATTCAGAAAAAATATGTGGCAACCATTTTTTTTAGAAATTAGTAATGCGTCACGTGACCGTGGTATGTGTTCTATTATGTTTCTATTATCACGTGACGTAATGCGTCACATTATAATAGAATATATCACGTGACATATTACGTCGCGTGATATATGGATATATATATATATAGTGAGTGATAATAAAAAGAGGGATGGTGTACTATATATATATGTATATATGACATATGGATATATATATATATAGTGAATGATAATAGAAAAGTGATGGTGTACTATATATATGTGTGTGATATATGGATATATATATATATATAGTGAGTGATAATAGAAGAGGGATGGTGTACTATATATGTGTATATGTGATATATGGATATATATATATATATAATAATATAGTGAATGATAATAGAAAAGGGATGGTGTACTATATATATGTGTGTGTATATGTGATATATGGATATATATATATATATATATATATATATATATATATATATTTATATATATATATATATATATATATATATATATATATATATAGTGAGTGATAATAGAAGAGGGATGGTGTACTATATATGTGTATATGTGATATATGGATATATATATATAATAATATAGTGAATGATAATAGAAAAGGGATGGTGTACTATATATATGTGTGTGTATATGTGATATATGGATATATATATATATAGTGAGTGATAATAGAAGAGGGATGGTGTACTATATATGTGTATATGTGATATATGGATATATATACAGGGTTGTTGGGTTGGGTTGTTTTACCTCTGAGCGGCACTTTTTTGCACACCATGGGCTAAATGGCCAGGTCACATGGACCCCGAAGGCTCAGAGAAGGTTGGGGGAAGGGACCCACTGGAACAGCTGTTGGGAGACAGATGGTAGCCTCCCGTCAAGGCCATTCAGCGTGTTTTTTAACGTGCACAGGGTATTTCTCTCCCGCACACGGAGCCACGGCTTAACGTCCCATCCGACGGACGGCGGCCTTTCCAAGCCCATCGGTGTCCCCTACTGACCGTGGGCAGGGCGGGGAATTTTGATATATACAGGGTGAATCTGAAAAAGTGGGCAAAACTTTACGGGGTGGTAGAACGCAGCTATACGAGCAATATTCGTCATAGAATGTATGGTCGGAACGGAAGCGGTGAGAAGTTAAAAGGTAGTTTTCCACTGTCACATTTAAAGAATGAACACAAGAAGGAGAGGAGATACTTCAGAAAACATTTTATTAACAGGAATGTAATTGAGGTACATGCTCAAAGAAATTGCTCAAAAGAGCCATTTCGTGGTTAGTATAACCAGCCATCCTCTCGGCAATCCACGGTAGAAATGCCGTTGGGTGCGAGGACCGACCCTTTTATACCATTTCCAACGCCACCTAGCGGCTCGCCGTTTGCGTTCCGACCATACATTCTATGACGAATATTGTTCGTATAGCTGCGTTCTACCACCCCGTAAAGTTTTGCCCACTTTTTCAGATTCACCCTGTATAGTGAATGATAATAGAAAAGGGATGGTGTACTATATATATATGTATATGTGATATATGGATGTATATATATATAGTGATAATAGAAGAGGGATGGTGTACTATATATGTGTATATATGTGATATATGGATATATATATAGTGAATGATAATAGAAAAGGGATGGTGTATTTTGTATATATATGATATATGGCTATATATATATATAAAGTGAGAGAAGAGGGATGATGTACCTAATAAACTGGCATCTCAGTGTACATATAAACTGGCATCTCAGTGTATATGTTATTGAAGTCCCCGAAGGAAGAGCTCTGAGAACTTTCTCTAAACTTTAATTAAATATGATAAAGAATCTTTTAAGATGCTATAACTTTATCTACAATAAGGATTCTTATTTAAAACTTTTTAATCTTCCTACCGGTAATTTTTCATTTTCTCGCAGGTAACAGCAAAGTTTGGCAAAAAAGATCAAATCGTTCATCATCCTGTGACCTTCAAATCAAAGTTCACCTTCATTGGCCTCCCTCAACTGAAAGCCTATTCGTCCATGAATCTCTACTTCCAGTTCAAAACCCTCGAACCCAACGGACTGATCCTCTTCAATGGCGGCAAGGGGCAAGACTTCATTGCCATCGAACTGGTAGACGGACACTTGCACTACATCTTCAATCTGGGAGACGGACCCCGAAAAGTTCGCTCCAACACACGGAACACGTTGAACGACAATCACTGGCATGCAGTCACTATAGGCAGACCCTCGGTTCGTCAACACACGCTCATGGTCGACGACATGATAGCCACCGTTGCAAGCACTGGCTCCAATGTCCACTTGGATTTGGATGGATTACTCTACCTGGGAGGTGTCCGTCGATCCACGTACACTTCTCTGCCAAAGCTCGTGCAGTCTCGGCATGGTTTCGAAGGATGTTTGGCGTCACTGGATCTGAATGGAGAGACTCTGGATCCAAGCAAAGATGCTGTGATCCCGAGTACCTTGGTTTCTATGGGATGTGCAGGTGAGTTGATTTATCAAAAACGAAAAGATTAATTTCCGTGTCTCTTAGCGAATTCTTTTTAAACAAAAGTGTTTATGTTCTCACTATGTCTGTTTGGTTGATTACAGAATTCAGAAAAAATACCTGGCAACGATTTTTTTTTAGAATTTAGTGATCTGGCAACCTTCGTGTCACGTGATTACAGAATTCAGGAAAAATATCTGGAGCGTGTACAGCAACTGTACACGCTCCAGTTACCGTTCACAGCAAACTGGAGCGTGTGCAGTTCTGCACACGCTCCAGGTCTTTGTGAGCTCACACGATCCAATGTGCTGTGAACATTAACCGCAACCGCTCCAGTTTGCTGTGAACGGTAACTGCACACACTCAATATTTCCGTGAGTGAGCCCACACGATCCAGGTCTTTGTGAGTTCACACGATATAATGTGCTGTGAACATTAACCGCAACCGCTCCAGTTTGCTGTGAATGGTAACTGCACACGCTCAATATTTCCGTGAGTAAGCCCACACGATCCAGGTCTTTGTGAGCTCACACGATATAATGTGCTGTGAACATTAACCGCAACCGCTCCAGTTTGTTGTGAATGGTAACTGCACACGCTCAATATTTCCGTGAGTAAGCCCACACGATCCAGGTCTTTGTGAGCTCACACGATATAATGTGCTGTGAACATTAACCGCAACCGCTCCAGTTTGCTGTGAATGGTAACTGCACATGCTCCATATTCATTGCATTATATATTCATAAGCATTATATATATTAAAAAACATCTGAACGCTTATAGTTGATTACAGAATTCAGAAAATACATCTCGCAAGGTTTTTTTTTCCTAGAAAATAATGATCTGACAACCTTCGTGTCACGTGACACGAAGGTTGCCACATCACTAAATTCTAAAAAAAAAATCATTGCCTGATATTTTTTCCGAATTCTGTAATCAACCTTAATGTTCGGATACTTTTGTTGACAGACAGTATACATTCAAAGTTTTTGTTTGAGAGTTGGGTATTGATGTCTTATCTCTAACCGGCACTTTTTTGCACGCAATGGGCTAAATGGCCAGGTCACAAGGACCCCGAAGGTTCAGAGAAGGTTTGGGGAAGGGGACTCACTGGAATAGCTATTAGGAAACAGACGATAGCGTCTCCTAAAGGCCATCCATGTGTTCCTTAATGTTGTCAGAGTATGTCTCTCCCGCACACGGGGGCGGGGGTGGCTCAGTCGGTAGAGCGCCAGGCTCGTAATCTGTAGTTCCCAGGTTCGAGTCCCAGCTGGGTCACCGTTGAGATTTATCTCCACAAAATTCCCCGCCCTGCACACGATCAGTAGGCGACACCGATGGGCTTGGAAAGGCCACCGTCCGTCGGATGGGACGTTAAGCCGTGGCCCCGTGTGCGGAAGAGAGCCATACCCTGTGCACGTTAAAGAACACGCTGGATGGCCTTGACGGGAGGTTACCATCAGTTTCCTAACAGCTGTTCCAGTGGGTCCCCTCCCCCCAACCTTCTCTGAGCCTTCGGGGTCCTTGTGACCTGGCCATTTAGCCCATGGTGTGCAAAAAAGTGCCGCTCAGAGGTAAAACAACTCAACGTTAAAGAACACGCTGGATGGCCTTGAACGGAGGCTACCATCTGTCTCCCAACAGCTGTTCCACTAGGTCTCCTCCCCCAACCTTCTCTGAGCCTTCGGGGTCCATGTGACCTGGCCATTTAGCCCATGGTGTGCACAAAAGTGCCGCTCAGAGGTAAAACAACCTAACGTTAAAGAACACGCTGGATGGCATTGACGGGAGGCTACCATCTGTCTCCCAACAGCTGTTCCAGTGGTTCCCCTCCCCCAACCTTCTCTCAGCCTTCGGTGTCCATGTGACCTGGCCATTTAGCCCATTGTGTGCAAAAAAGTGCTGCTCAGAGGTAAAACAACCCAACGTTAAAGAACACGCTGGATGGCCTTGAAGGGAGGCTACCATCTGTCTCCCAAGAGCTGTTCCACTAGGTCTACTCCCCCAAACTTCTCTGAGCCTTCGGGGTCGTTGTGACCTGGCCATTTAGCCCATTGTGTGCAAAAAAGTGCCGGTCAGAGGTAAAACAACTCAACGTTAAAGAACACGCTCGATGGCCTTGACGGGAGGCTACCATCTGTCTCCCAACAGCTGTTCCACTAGGTCTCCTCCCCCAACCTTCTCTGAGCCTTCGGGGTTCTTGTGACCTGGCCATTTAGCCCATTGTGTGCAAAAAAGTGCTGCTCAGAGGTAAAACAACCCAACGTTAAAGAACACGCTGGATGGCCTTGACGGGAGGCTACCATCTGTCTCCCAACAGCTGTTCCGCTAGGTCTCCTCCCCCAACCTTCTCTGAGCCTTAGGGGTTCTTGTGATCTGGCCATTTAGCCCATTGTGTGCAAAAAAGTGCCGCTCAGAGGTAAAACAACCCAACGTTAAAGAACACGCTGGATGGTCTTGACGGGAGGCTACCATCTGTCTCCCAACAGCTGTTCCACTAGGTCTCCTCCCCCAACCTTCTCTGAGCCTTCGGGGTTCTTGTGACCTGGCCATTTAGCCCATTGTGTGCAAAAAAGTGCCGCTCAGAGGTAAAATAACCCAACGTTAAAGAACACGCTGGATGGCCTTGACGGGAGGCTACCATCTGTCTCCCAACAGCTGTTCCACTAGGTCTCCTCCCCCAACCTTCTCTGAGCCTTCGGGGTTCTTGTGACCTGGCCATTTAGCCCATTGTGTGCAAAAAAGTGCTGCTCAGAGGTAAAACAACCCAACGTTAAAGAACACGCTGGATGGCCTTGACGGGAGGCTACCATCTGTCTCCCAACAGCTGTTCCACTAAGTCTCCTCCCCCAACCTTCTCTGAGACTTCGGGGTCCATGTGACCTGGCCATTTAGCCCATTGTGTGCAAAAAAGTGCCGCTCAGAGGTGAATCAACCCAACGTTAAAGAACACGCTGGATGGCCTTGACGGGAGGCTACCATCTGTCTCCCAACAGCTGTTCCACTAGGTCTCCTCCCCCAACCTTCTCTGAGCCTTCGGGGTTCTTGTGACCTGGCCATTTAGCCCATTGTGTGCAAAAAAGTGCTGCTCAGAGGTAAAACAACCCAACGTTAAAGAACACGCTGGATGGCCTTGACGGGAGGCTACCATCTGTCTCCCAACAGCTGTTCCACTAAGTCTCCTCCCCCAACCTTCTCTGAGCCTTCGGGGTCCATGTGACCTGGCCATTTAGCCCATTGTGTGCAAAAAAGTGCCGCTCAGAGGTGAATCAACCCAACGTTAAAGAACACGCTGGATGGCCTTGACGGGAGGCTACCATCTGTCTCCCAACAGCTGTTCCGCTAGGTCTCCTCCCCCAACCTTCTCTGAGCCTTAGGGGTTCTTGTGATCTGGCCATTTAGCCCATTGTGTGCAAAAAAGTGCCGCTCAGAGGTAAAACAACCCAACGTTAAAGAACACGCTGGATGGCCTTGACGGGAGGCTACCATCTGTCTCCCAACAGCTGTTCCACTAGGTCTCCTCCCCCAACCTTCTCTGAGCCTTCGGGGTTCTTGTGACCTGGCCATTTAGCCCATTGTGTGCAAAAAAGTGCTGCTCAGAGGTAAAACAACCCAACGTTAAAGAACACGCTGGATGGCCTTGACGGGAGGCTACTATCTGTCTCCCAACAGCTGTTCCACTAAGAGTCCTCCCCCAACCTTCTCTGAGCCTTCGGGGTCCATGTGACCTGGACATTTAGCCCATTGTGTGCAAAAAAGTGCCGCTCAGAGGTGAATCAACCCAACGTTAAAGAACACGCTGGATGGCCTTGACGGGAGGCTACCATCTGTCTCCCAACAGCTGTTCCACTAGGTCTCCTCCCCCAACCTTCTCTGAGCCTTCGGGGTTCTTGTGACCTGGCCATTTAGCCCATTGTGTGCAAAAAAGTGCTGCTCAGAGGTAAAACAACCCAACGTTAAAGAACACGCTGGATGGCCTTGACGGGAGGCTACCATCTGTCTCCCAACAGCTGTTCCGCTAGGTCTCCTCCCCCAACCTTCTCTGAGCCTTAGGGGTTCTTGTGATCTGGCCATTTAGCCCATTGTGTGCAAAAAAGTGCCGCTCAGAGGTAAAACAACCCAACGTTAAAGAACACGCTGGATGGCCTTGACGGGAGGCTACCATCTGTCTCCCAACAGCTGTTCCGCTAGGTCTCCTCCCCCAACCTTCTCTGAGCCTTAGGGGTTCTTGTGATCTGGCCATTTAGCCCATTGTGTGCAAAAAAGTGCTGCTCAGAGGTAAAACAACCCAACGTTAAAGAACACGCTGGATGGCCTTGACGGGAGGCTACCATCTGTCTCCCAACAGCTGTTCCACTAAGTCTCCTCCCCCAACCTTCTCTGAGCCTTCGGGGTCCATGTGACCTGGCCATTTAGCCCATTGTGTGCAAAAAAGTGCCGCTCAGAGGTGAATCAACCCAACGTTAAAGAACACGCTGGATGGCCTTGACGGGAGGCTACCATCTGTCTCCCAACAGCTGTTCCACTAGGTCTCCTCCCCCAACCTTCTCTGAGCCTTCGGGGTCCATGTGACCTGGCCATTTAGCCCATTGTGTGCAAAAAAGTGCCGCTCAGAGGTGAATCAACCCAACGTTAAAGAACACGCTGGATGGCCTTGACGGGAGGCTACCATCTGTCTCCCAACAGCTGTTCCACTAGGTCTCCTCCCCCAACCTTCTCTGAGCCTTCGGGGTTCTTGTGACCTGGCACATTTAGCCCATTGTGTGCAAAAAAGTGCCGCTCAGAGGTAAAACAACCAACCCAACATTTCCCGCGTCAGAAGCATCGGCCTTCGGGTTCTGGAGATATAGCTTAAGAATAGTTTTCACATCTCCCTTTTTTTAGGGGGGGGGAGAAAGCATTGGGGGCCAATTTCATATCCTATGCAACTCCCCGCGTCACAAGCTTACATTTGCCACAGAAATCATTAAGGTTCTCCATCGCGTTCGAATGGTATGGCGGAACAACATTTTTTTCAAATCCTGAAACCGACCAATGTCAAAGCCAATGTAATAGGAAGATAGGTAAAAACACCAACTTCCGTTGGTTTACCTCTGAGCGGTATTTTTTTTGCACACCATGGGCTAAATGGCCAGGTCACAAAGACCCCGAAGTTTGGGGGAGGGGACCCACTGGAACGGCTGTTGGGAGACAGGTGGTAGCCTCCCGTCAAGGCGATCCAGCGTGTTCTTTAACGTTGGGTTGTTTTACCTCTGAGCGGCACTTTTTTGCACACCATGGGCTAAATGGCCAGGTCACATGGACCCCGAAGGCTCAGAGAAGGTTGGGGGAGGGGACACGCTGGAACAGCTGTTGGGAGACAGATGGTAGCCTCCCGTCAAGGCCATCCAGCGTGTTCTTTAACGTTGGGTTGTTTTACCTCTGAGCGGCACTTTTTTGCACACCATGGGCTAAATGGCCAGGTCACATGGACCACGAAGGCTCAGAGAAGGTTGGGGGAGGGGACACGCTGGAACAGCTGTTGGGAGACAGATGGTAGCCTCCCGTCAAGGCCATCCAGCGTGTTCTTTAACGTTGGGTTGTTTTACCTCTGAGCGACGCTTTTTTGCACAACATGGGCTAAATGGGCAGGTCACATGGACCCCGATGGCTCATAGGTTTGTGTAGGGGACTCACTGGAACATCTGTTGAGAGACAGATGGTAGCCTCCCGTCAAGGTCATCCAGCATGTTCTTTAACGTTGGGTTGTTTTACCTCTGAGCGGTGGGGGCGGGGGTGGCTCAGTCGGTAGCGCGCCAGGCTCGTAATCTGTAGTTCCCAGGTTCGAGTCCCAGCTGGATCAGCGTTGAGATTTATCTCCGCAGAATTCCCCGCCTGCCCACGGTCAGTAGGGGACACCGATGGGCTTGGAAAGGCCGCCTTCCGTCGGATGGGACGTTAAGCCGTGTCCCCGTGTGCGGGAGAGCCATCCCTGTGCACGTTAAAGAATACGCTGGATGGCCTTGACGGGAGGCTACCATCTGTCTCCCAACAGCTGTTCCAGTGGGTCCCCTCCCCCAACCTTCTCTGAGCCTTCGGGGTCCATGTGACCTGGCCATTTAGCCCATGGTGTGCAAAGAAGTGCCGCTCAGAGGTAAAACAACCCAACCTCTGAGCGGCACTTTTCTGCACACCATGGGCTAAATGGCCAGGTCACATGGACCCCGAAGGCTCAGAGAAGGTTGGGTGAGGGGACCCACTGGAGCAGCTGTTGCGAGACAGATGGTAGCCTCCCGTCAAGGCCATCCAGCGTGTTCTCTAAGGTTGGGTTGTTTTATCTCTGAGCGGCACTTTTTTGCACACCATGGGCTAAATGGTCAGGTCACATGGACCCCGAAGGCTGAGAGAAGGTTGGGGGAGGGGACCCACTGGAACAGCTGTTGGGAGACAGATGGTAGCCTCCCGTCAAGGCCATCCAGCGTGTTCTTTAACGTGCACAAGGTATGGCTCTCCCGCACACGGGGCCACGGCTTAACGTCCCATACGACGGACGGTGGCCTTTCCAAGCCCATCGGTGTCCCCTACTGACCGTGGGCAGGGAGTTTTGCGGAGATAATTCTCAACGCTGGCCTAGCTGGGACTCGAACCTGGGAACTACAGATTACAAGCCTGGCGCGCTACCAACTGAGCCACCCCCGCCCACATTAGGTAGGGAATATTTGTTAAAATGTAAAGCTGTCTTATTATGAAATTTAGACTCCAATATAATATATAAATAGTGTTAAATATATGATATAAATATAATACGATATTGTTTGTAATCGTTCCAGGCCCCGTGACTAAATGCAGTAACACCGCATGTGCAAATCGTGGAATTTGCGTGCAGATGTGGAACAGTTACACCTGCGACTGTGACATGACGTCATTCACGGGACCAACTTGTTCCGATGGTAAGTTCTCTTTAAGATTTAATGTTTGAAATGCTTAAAATCAGCGAACACATAAAATTCATTGTACAATTCAAACTTCACAACTTAGGACACTTGTTATAATTCCTTTATTTGCAATTTTTAAAATACATATATTTCGGTGAAATTCTGTGACCATCGTAAAAGATTGTTGGAATTAGACCAGAGATTTTGAATATAAAGTTTCTTATTGTATGCTGTAATCAATATCATTCTGTGGTTAAATTGTTGACCTGGTTTATCATTCGTGACGCAGCTGGGTCAGCGTTGAGATTTATCTCCGCAAAATTCCCCGCCCTGCCCATGGTCAGTAGGGGACACCGATGGGCTTGGAAAGGCCGCCGTCCGTCGGATGGGACGTTAAGCCGTGGCCCCGTGTGCGGGAGAGCCATACCCTGTGCACGTTAAAGAACACGCTGTATGGCCTTCACGGGAGGCTACCATGTCTCCCAACAGCTGTTCCAGTGGGTCCCTACCCCCAACCTTCTCTGAGCCTTCGGGGTCCATGTGGCCTGGCCATTTACCCCACGGTGCGCAAAAAAGTGCCGCTCAGAGGTAAAACAACCCAACGTTAAAGAACACGCTGGATGGCCTTGACAGGAGGCTGCCATCTGTCTCCCAACAGCTGTTCCAGTGGGTCCCTACCCCCAACCTTCTCTGAGCCTTCGGAGTCCATGTGGCCTGGCCATTTACCCCATGGTGTGCAAAAAAGTGCCGCTCAGAGGTAAAACAATCCAACGTTAAAGAACACGCTGGATGGCCTTGACGGGAGGCTACCATCTGTCTCCCAACAGCTGTTCCAGTGGGTCCCCTCCCCCAACCTTCTCTGAGCCTTCGTGGTCCATGTGACCTGGCCATTTAGCCCATGGTGTGCAAAAAAGTGCCGCTCAGAGGTAAAACAACCCAACCTAAAGCAAACTCATTCGCGACGCCATCTGTTGTCAATATTATAAAGTCATATTTCGTTTTCGATCTTTTTTTTTTTCCTTTTTTATTGCGTAGTATGTTTTATGGTAAAATTTTCGTGGGCCTAAAGAAAGGACACTTTTTTGCAGTGCCCATTCTGTGAGTCACAGAAAGGCACTGATAAACTTTTTTTATCAGATACAGTCGCTCAAAAATATATCCGAACACTATGGTTGATTACAGAATTCAGAAAAATATCTGGCAACGATTTTTTTAGATATTTAATCTGGCAACCTTCGTGTCACGTGACACGAAGGTTGCCAGATTAAATGTCTAAAAAAATCGTTGCCAGATATTTTTACTGGAACATTATGATTGATTTCAAAATTTAGGAAAAATATCTGGCAACGATTTTTTTAAGACATTTAATCTGGCAAACTTCGTCACACGTGACACGAAGGATGCCAGATTAAATGTCTAAAAAAATCGTTGCCAGATATTTTTCTGGAACACTATGGTTGATTACAGATTTCAGAAAAAATATCTGGCAACGATTTTTTTAAGACATTTAATCTGGCAACCTTCGTCTCACGTGACACGAAGGATGCCAGATTAAATGTCAAAAAAATCGTTGCCAGATATTTTTACTGGAACATTATGATTGATTCCAAAATTTAGGAAAAATATCTGGCAACGATTTTTTAAGACATTTAATCTGGCAACCTTCGACACACGTGACACGAAAGATGCCAGATTAAATGTCTAAAGAAAATCGTTGCCAGATATATTTACTGGAACATTATGGTTGATTACATAATTCGGGAAAAATATCTGGCAACGATTTTTTAAGACATTTAATCTGGCAACCTTCGTCTCACGTGACACGAAGGATGCCAGATTAAATGTCTAAAAAAATCGTTGCCAGATATTTTTACTGGAACATTATGATTGATTCCAAAATTCAGGAAAAATATCTGGCAACGATTTTTTTAAGACATTTAATCTGGCAACCTTCGTCACACGTGACACGAAGGATGCCAGATTAAATGTCTAAAGAAAATCGTTGCCAGATATTTCTACTGGAACATTATGGTTGATTACAGAATTCAGGAAAAATATCTGGCAACGATTTTTTTAAGACATTTAATCTGGCAACCTTCGTGTCACGTGACACGAAGGATGCCAGATTAAATGTCTTAAAAAAATCGTTGCGAGATATTTTTTCTGAATTCTATAATCAACCATAAAGTTCGGATACTTTATATTTCAGAAAAATTATAAACAGCATCATTTGCAGTAATGTTGAAATGTCACTGACCATACCATGCATACTTTATTATTGATAAGTTTCTATCTTTTTAACATTTAACAGAGAGCATCTCATACAAGTTCGGCCCCAAAACGGGACTTATAACCTTCACGTACGCCTCCGACAAGCGTCCAGACACCAAGAGTGACCTCTTGGCAGTAGGATTCATCACCGGCAATGACAATGGCGTTTTGGTACGCATTGACAGCGGCAGCAGTAATGACTATATGGAGCTCGAGATCGTAAGTCCATTAGAAAAATAAAAAATCAGATGATTTTTGAAACCTCTTCCTTAAAGTGTAATTGTTACCGCTAAAGCTCGAAAGCCGTTAATGTGCACATTACCTAGCTAATCTGCAGATTAACTGATTTGCTCCGTTAACGTGCGGAATCAAGAGTTTTCCGCATTTTACCTAGGTAATGTGCACATTAACGGCTTCCGTATCGTTAAAGTTCAAAAGTTTGTTTCTCTCATAGTGGTGAATCTCTTGAATATGAATCTTTGTGTCATGTGATTCACTCGTCCGCATTATAAAAAACGCCCCGGATGAGCGGAGGCCAAGTGAGAACGAATCGGTAAAGTGATTCATTCTTGATAACGAATCACTAAAATGATTCGTTCTCACTTGGCCCGCTCATTTTGGGGGCGTTTTTTATAATTCGGACGACTGATTCATGTTGACAGAGGGATGACCCTGGTTTCAACTCTACTCTCGAACACTAGATAAATAACATTATGTTAATTTAAGCGTACAGAAACGTTCCTGTTGTTCCAGCAAAGATCTTATTTTCACTTTAACGAGTGCCTAGTAGGTAATGTGAAGATTATCCAGGTAATTTGCAGATTACCTAGGTAATTTGAGAAATGAAACAATTTTCCGCACGTTAACGGATCACCCTAGTTAATCTGCACAATACCTAGATAATCTGTAGAATAACTGATTTCTGCACTTTAGCGGTAACATAATCACTGAATATTTTCTCCATTTGCAGGTTGATGGCAATGTGTTCATGGTGTACAATATGGGAACAGAGGACCACCCAATTGGTGAGCTTAGTGTCAACGTCAATGATAACCAGTATCACGTGGTGCGATTCACACGATCCGGACCCAACTCTACTATACAGATTGACGATCATAACGTTAGGACTAAGCAACCGAAAGGTAAGTATTATTGAAGGAACTCTCATAGTTGTAACAAGTGCAGTGGGGATAGGTTGGGTTGTGTTACCTCTGAGCGGCACTTTTTTGCACACCATGGGCTAAATGGCCAGGTCACAAGGACCCCGAAGGCTCAGAGAAAGTTGGGGGAGGGGACCCACTGGAACAGCTGTTGGGAGACAGATGGTAGCCTCCCGTCAAGGCCATCCAGTGTGTTTTTTAATGTTGGGTTGTTTTACGTCTGAGCGACACTTTTTTGCACACCATGGGCTAAATGGCCAGGTCACAAGGACCCCGAAGGCTCAGAGAAAGTTGGGGGAGGGGACCCACTGGAACAGCTGTTGGGAGACAGATGGTAGCCTCCCGTCAAGGCCATCCAGTGTGTTTTTTAATGTTGGGTTGTTTTACGTCTGAGCGACACTTTTTTGCACACCATGGGCTAAATGGCCAGGTCACAAGGACCCCGAAGGCTCAGAGAAAGTTGGGGGAGGGGACCCACTGGAACAGCTATTAGGAGACAGATGGTAGCCTCCCGTCAAGGCCATCCAGTGTGTTTTTTAATGTTGGGTTGTTTTACCTCTGAGCGGCAGTTTGTTGCACACCATGGCCTAAATGGCCAGGTCACATGGACCCCGAAGGCTCAGAGAAGGTTGGGGGAGGGGACCCACTGGAACAGCTGTTGCGAGACAGATGGTAGCCTCCCGTCAAGGCCATCCAGTGTGTTTATTAATGTTGGGTTGTTTTACCTCTGAGCGGCAGTTTTTTGCACACCATGGGCTAAATGGCCAGGTCACAAGGACCCCGAAGGCTCAGAGAAAGTTGAGGGAGGGGACCCACTGGAACAGCTGCTGGGAGACAGATGGTAGCCTCCCGTCAAAGCCATCCAGTGTGTTTTTTAATGTTGGGTTGTTTCACCTCTGAGCGGCACTTTTTTGCACACCATGGGCTAAATGGCCAGGTTACAAGGACCCCGAAGGCTCAGAGAAAGTTGGGGGAGGGGACCCACTGGAACAGCTATTGGGAGACAGTGGTAGCCTCCCGTCAAGGCCATCCAGTGTGTTTTTTAATGTTGGGTTGTTTTACCTCTGAGCGGCAGTTTTTTGCACATCATGGGCTAAATGGCCAGGTAACAAGGACCCCGAAGGCTCAGAGAAAGTTGGGGGAGGGGACCCACTGGAACAGCTGTTGGGAGACAGATGGTAGCCTCCCGTCAAGGCCATCCAGTGTGTTTTTTAATGTTGGGTTGTTTTACCTCTGAGCGGCAGTTTTTTGCACACCATGGGCTAAATGGCCAGGTCACATGGACCCCGAAGGCTCAGAGAAGGTTGGGGGAGGGGACCCACTGGAATAGCTGTTGGGAGACAGATGGTAGCCTCCCGTCAAGGCCATCCAGTGTGTTTTTTAATGTTGGGTTGTTTTACCTCTGAGCGGCAGTTTTTTGCACACCATGGGCTAAATGGCCAGGTCACATGGACCCCGAAGGCTCAGAGAAGGTTGGGGGAGGGGACCCACTGGAACAGCTGTTGGGAGACAGATGGTAGCCTCCCGTCAAGGCCATCCAGTGTGTTTTTTAATGTTGGGTTGTTTTACCTCTAAGCGGCAGTTTTTTGCGCACCATGGGCTAAATGGCCAGGTCACATGGACCCCGAAGGCTCAGAGAAGGTTGGGGGAGGGGACCCACTGGAACAGCTGTTGGGAGACAGATGGTAGCCTCCCGTCAAGACCATCCAGTGTGTTTTTTAATGTTGGGTTGTTTTACCTCTGAGCGGCACTTTTTTGCACACCATAGCTAAATGGCCAGGTCACATGGACTCCGAAGGCTCAGAGAAGGTTGAGGGAGGGGACCCACTAGAACAGCTGTTGGGAGACAGATGGTAGCCTCCCGTCAAGGCCATCTAGTGTGTTTTTTAATGTTGGGTTTTTTTACCTCTGAGCGGCACTTTTTTTCACACCATGGGCTAAATGGCCAGGTCACAAGGACCCTGAAGGCTCAGAGAAGGTTGGGGGAGGGGACCCACTGGAACAGCTGTTGGGAGACAGATGGTAGCCTCCCGTCAAGGCCATCCAGCGTGTTCTTTAACGTGCGCAGTTATGGCTCTCCCACACACGGGGCCAAATATTTAAAGAGTTAAGTTTAATATTAAGTTAAGTTTTAATATTAAGTAGTTAAGAACTGATAAAAATATAATTAATGCCTTTCCAGGACGTCAACTGACAATATTCAACAGCCATTCTAAGATTCAAGTTGGCGGTAAACACAATCCGATCAAGAATCGCGTCGACAGACCGTTTCTTGGCGTCATCTCTGGTCTTGTATTCAATGGACACAGAATCTTGGACATGGCTGCTGAGGATGACCCCAGGCTTTCAGTGGAAGGCGACGTCGAACTTCTAATGACCATTCCTCCCGGTGGAAGCCAGAATGCATTGACGACAACTACCGATGCACAACAGGTGAGGATAAGGAGAACCAGATTTCGTTAGAAGTACAGTCGCTCAAAAAAATATCCGAACACTACGGTTGATTACAGAATTCAGAAAAAATATCTGGCAATGATTTTTTTTAGAAATTCGTGATCTGGCAACCTTCGTGTCACGTGACACGAAGGTTGCCAGATCATTAATTTCTAAAAGACATCGTTGCCAGATATTTTTAATTAGAGAACCCATTGTTAAGATATTTTTAATTAGTGAGCCCGTTATTAAGGTATTTTTATTTAGAGAGCCCATTGCTAAAGTATTTTTAGAGAGCCTATTGCTGAAGTATTTTTTAATTAGAGAGCCCATTGTTAAGGTATTTTTAATTAGAGAGCCCGTTATTAAAGTATTTTTATTTAGAGAACCCATTGTTAAGGTATTTTTAATTAGAGAGCCCGTTATTTAGGTATTTTTATTTAGAGAGCCCATTGCTAAAGTATTTTTAGAGAGCCCATTGCTGAAGTATTTTAATTAGAGAGCCCATTGTTAGGGTATTTTTAATTAGAGAGCCCGTTATTAAGGTATTTTTATTTCGAGAGCCCATTGCTAAAGTATTTTTAGAGAGCCAATTGCTGAAGTATTTTTAATTAGAGAGCCCATTGTTAGGGTATTTTTAATTAGAGAGCCTATTATTAAGGTATTTTTTATCTAAAGAGCCCATTGTTAGCTGCTGATAAGAATCTTTGGCTTGATGGTTTGGCTGACAAAGCCGAGGAAGCAGTTAGACAGCACAACAGCAGAGAGCTGTACCAGATAGTTAATGTTTTGTGTGGTAGAAAACGGACAGGCATACAAGGATTAAAGGATAAACAAGGTAAGGTTATAGAAGGGGAGGATTCTCTCATGGCTAGGTGGGCTGATCATTTCAGTGATGTTCTAAACAATGTAGTTAGTTCTACTCCCATTGTTTGCAATGATGATAGATGCATTGGTGGCTTTAATGTTGGCCCTATAACACAACCTGAAGTTATTTTGGCTGTTTCTAAACTTAAACTTCATAAATCCCCAGGGGTAGATGAAATTACTACGGAAATGCTTAGAGCTGGGAATGTTTCGGTTACCACTTGGATGACTGAAATTCTGAATATCTTTTGTGATAAAGGCATGGTTCCTAAGGATTTTACCAGAGCTATTGTTATCCCTATTTTCAAAAAAGGTGATCGCAGTTCTTGTGATAACTATAGGGGTATCAGCCTACTCTCTGTTCCAGGTAAAGTTCTTTCCATGATTGTGCTTAATAGAATTAAGAATCTGGTTGACAGTCAATTGCGTGATGAGCAATGTGGATTCAGAAGTGGTAGGGGATGTGTGGATCAGATATTTTCGCTTCAGCAGATTCTTGAGAAATGTTTAGAGTTTCAGAAACCTTTGGTTGCTAGCTTTGTTGTTTTCAAAAAGGCTTTCGACTCTGTTGATCGTCATAATTTGTGGTTAATTGTGAAATCATATGGTATACCAGACAAGTTAGTTAACATTATGAAAGCTCTCTATAATACCACTGAGTCGTGTGTGAGAGTTGGTAAGGTTTGTAGCAATTGGTTTAGCATTACTTCTGGTGTTCGACAAGGGTGCATTTTGTCTCCTTTTCTCTTTAGCTTGGTTATTGATTATGTTATGCGAAATTCACTTCAAGGGAAAGATTTTGGCCTTAAATGGGCTGGAGATACGAAAATTTCTGATTTAGATTATGCTGATGATTTAGCCCTTTTGGCAAATGATGTTGATGAGATGAACTCTTTCATTCGAGCTGTTGATGAGACTGGTAGTAGAGTAGGTTTGGTTATAAACAGAGAGAAAACTAAAGTGATGAAAATTGGTCAGGCAGGCTGTGATTCAGTTAATCTGAATGGTTGCAGTCTTGAGCAGGTATCACAGTTTAATTACCTTGGGAGCTACGTAACTGATACTGGTGATGTGCGGCATGAGATTAACAGACGAATAGGGATTGCTGCCGGGACTTTTAAGAATCTATGGAGAGTGTGGAGAAATAGGCGTATACACCTAAAGACTAAAATTAGACTGTATAATAGTTTGGTTCTTTCTAGGGTTAGTTATGGTAGTGAAACTTGGACACTTTGTAAACAAGATAACAGGAAACTAGATGCTTTTGATTCCAGATGCTTACGCAGTATCTTGGGTATTAGGTGGTTTAACTTTGTAACTAATGATGAGGTTAGGCATAGGAGTTTGCAACCACCTTTAAGCAGCATATTGTGCAGAGACTCCGTTGGTTTGGCCATGTTGCCCGTATGAATAATTATAGATTGGCGAATAGGGTTATGAACAGTGTGCCTAAAGGCCTCAGAAAGAAGGGGAGACCTAGGATGCGTTGGGCAGACAATGTCAAACAGGACCTTGTTAGAATTGGTGTGCAGTGGCCAGATGCAGTAGATGTAGCTCAGGATAGACTTGCTTGGAGAACTAAATTGCACGGTCTGGTTGGACCTCCGTAGCCCATGGCTGCTTGAGGATGATGATGATGATGATTGTTAAATTATTTTTAGCTGAAGTATTTTTAGCTTTAATTAAAAATACTTCATTGCTGAAGTATTTTTAATTACAGAGCCCATTGTTAAGGTATTTTTAATTAGAGATCCCATTGATAAACTATTTTTAATTAGAGAGCCCATTGTGAAAAGAGTGATTATTAATTAGAGAGCCCATTGTGAGAGAGCCTATTATTAAGGTATTTTTTTTATTTCGAGAGCCCATTGCTAAAGTATTTTTAGTATTTTTATCTGGGAACCTTCGTGTCACGTGACACGAAGGTTGCCAGATCCCTAATCTCTAAGAAAATCGTTGCCAGATATTTTTTCTGAATTCTGTAATCAACTACAACTTTTGAGCGACTGTACGTAGGATAATCTTCGAGGTTAAGTTTTAAAACTTGTTCATTGTGTGAGACTGAAAGAATACGATATATTCATTCTATTACTAATCGCACCACAATATAATTGCATCAAACGGATTCATTTCATTTTAGAACTACGGGTTCCGTTGGGTTGTTTTACCTCTGAGATGCACTTTTTTTGCACTCAATGGGCCAAATGACCAGGTCACATGGACCCCGAAGGCTCAGAGAAGGTTGGGGGAGGGGACCCACTGGAACAACTGTTGGGAGACAGATGGTAGCCTCCCGTCAAGGCCATCCAGTGTGCTCTTTAACGTTGAGTTGTTTTACCTCTGAGCGGCACTTTTTTGCACACCATGGGCTAAATGGCCAGGTCACATGGACCCCGAAGGCTCAGAGAAGGTTGGGGGAGGGGACCCACTGGAACAGCTGTTGGTAGACAGATGGTAGCCTCCCGTCAAGGCCATCCAGCGTGTTCTTTAACATTGGGTTGTTTTACCTCTGAGCGGCACTTTTTTTGCACACCATGGGCTAAATGGCCTGGTCACATGGCTCCCGAAGGCTCAGAGAAGGTTGGGGAGGGGACCCACTGGAACAGCTGTTGGGAGACAGATGGTAGCCTCCCGTCAAGGCCATCCAGTGTGTTCTTTAACGTTGGGTTGTTTTACCTCTGAGCGGCACTTTTTTGCACACCATGGGCTAAATGGCCAGGTCACATGGACCCGGAAGGCTCAGAGATGGTTGGGGGAATGGACCCACTGGAACAGCTGTTGGGAGACAGATGGTAGCCTCCCGTCAAGGCCATCCAGTGTGTTCTTTAACGTTGGGTTGTTTTACCTCTGAGCGGCACTTTTTTGCACACCATGGGCTAAATGGCCAGGTCACATGGACCCCGAAGGCTCAGAGAAGGTTGGGGGAGGGGACCCACTGGAACAGTTGTTGGGAGACAGATGGTAGCCTCCCGTCAAGGCCATCCAGCGTGTTCTTTAACGTTGGGTTGTTTTACCTCTGAGCGGCACTTTTTTGCACACCATGGGCTAAATGGCCAGGTCACATGGACCCCGAAGGCTCAGAGAAGGTTGGGGGAGGGGACCCACTGGAACAGCTGTTGGGAGACAGATGGTAGCCTCCCGTCAAGGCCATCCAGCGTGTTCTTTAACGTTCGGATGTTTTACCTCTGAGCGGCATTTTTTTGCACACCATGGGCTAAATGGCCAGGTCACATGAACCCCGAAGTCTCAGAGAAGGTTGGGGGAGGGGACCCACTGGAACAGCTGTTGGGAGACAGATGGTAGCCTCCCGTCAAGGCCATCCAGCGTGTTTTTTAACGTGCACAGGGTATGGCTCTCCCGCACACGGGACCACGGCTTAACGTCCCATCCGACGGTCGGCGGTCTTTCCAAGCCCATCGGTGTCCCCTACTGACCGTGGACACGGCGGGGAATTTTTGCGGAGATAAATCTCAACGCTCACCCAGCTGGGACTCCAACCTGGGAACTACAGATTGCGAGCCTGGCGCGCTACCGACTGAGCCCCCCCCCCCCGCCCCCCTCTGAATCTGGCAGTCGTCTTACAATATTATAAATACACTACAATTGAATAATTTTGGATTCTAGTGTATTTATACAATGTTTTCACAGCTGTCTCACTTTTTAATACTAATTAAATATATTTACCACATTTCATTCTTAAAAGTGTTCAGTTGATTTTTAGTGTATAAATGACAGTGCTATACTGTTATATTAAAATTAAATTCAAAAAAAATTTTTTTAATTTGTTTCTCTTTAAATTTTCTGCTTCGTAACAGAAACCCCAGTCACCTCAAACACCTGACACAACGGAGGACATCGTCTTTTCTGGAGCTGGATCCGGATGCTGGGATGATGAGGATGAATGTGGAGCATCCACTGGAGATAAACGTAAAGATCCTTTTCTTTAGATATGCAAACATAATTGAATAACCAGTGAGTCAGACTTCCTCTAATAAAATAATCTGTGCACGTTAAAAAAAAATGTTAAACACACTTCTGTCTTTAATAGCTGTTCAGTTTGTTTAATGGGGCGGGGGTGGCTCAGTCGGTAGCGCGCCAGGCTTGTAATCTGTAGTTCCCAGGTTCGAGTCCCAGCTGGGTCAGCGTTGAGATTTATCTCCGCAAAATTCCCCGCCCTGCCCTGGTCAGTAGGGGACACCGATGGACTTGGAAAGGCCGCCGTCCGTCGGATGGGACGTTAAGCCGTGGCCCCGTGTGCGGGAGAGCCATACCCTGTGCACGTTAAAGAACACGCTGGATGACCTTGACGGGAGGCTACCATCTGTCTCCCAACAGCTGTTCCAGTGGGTCCCCTCCCCCAACATTCTCTGGGCCTTCGGGGTCCATGTGACCTGACCATTTAGCCCATTGTGTGCAGAAAGGTGCCGCTCAGAGGTAAAACAACCCAACGTTAAAGAACACGCTGGATGGCCTTGACGGGCGGCTACCATCTGTCTCCCAACAGCTATTCAGTGGGTCCCCTCCTCCAACCTTCTCTGAGCCTTCGGGGTCCCTGTGACCTGGCCATTTAACCCATGGTGTGCAAAAAAGTGCCGCTCAGAGGTAAAACAACCCAACGTTAAAGAACACGCTGGATGGCCTTGACGGGAGGCTACCATCTGCCTCCCAACAGCTGTTCCAGTGGGTCCCCTCCCCCAACCTTCTCTGAGCCTTCGATGTCCATTTGATCTGGCCATTTAGCCCATTGTGTGCAAAAAAGTGCCGCTCAGAGGTAAAACAACCCAAAGTTAAAGAACACGCTGGATGGCCTTGACGGGAGGCTACCATCTGTCTCCCAACAGCTGTTCCAGTGGGTCCCCTCCCCCAACCTTCTCTGAGCTTTCGGGGTCCATGTGACCTGGCCATCTAGCCCATGGTGTGCAAAAAAGTGCGTTCCACTTTTGCCTTCATTTGCGTATTATTCCCTTCTCTATATTTTCAGAATCTAAACAAAATATTTTCCTTTTTGTTTCAGGTCAAGAACTCATCACTCCAGAGTTCGTTTCGCCGACCCCGAGGTCCTCTGGTCCCGAGCATTCCCTCACCCGTCCAGAGGGCCAAGAGGACTGCGAAGACGATGAAGACTGCATAGAGATCGGATCCGGGTCCGGAGAAGTCCTTGTGCCGAGCCCAACCGACACCGATGACATGGATGTCGACACCTCCTTAGACATATCCAAACTGCCCGATCCTCAAGGTACGAGTGCTAAGCCTTCCCTCGGCCCCATCATAGTGATATCATCCCACGACTTCGACCTGTTCTCCACGGTATCCGCTACGGACGCCAAGACCACGCGGCTCCCGGCCGTCGTGTACGAAGTGCCAATTCCTGGCGTGGATAGCTCGGGAAAGGACATGCAGAGGCCCACACAGAGGTCCCGGAGCTCGGCCGACAACACGGCGTTAGTGATAGGCGTCATCGCCGGCGTGCTGATCGCCATCGTGCTGATCGCTCTCATAGTGTACAAACTGCGAAACAGGACCGAAGGGTCGTATAAGATAGATGAGAGCAAGAATTATCAATTCGGCGCTATTTCGGGGAGTCCTCCTTTGCTCAATGGACAACAGACGCACATCAACGGAGGGATGAAGAGTGATAAGTCTTCAAAACTCTCGAAAAAGAAAAGTGGTAAGGACCTGAAAGAGTGGTATGTATAGTTGGCACGGAACTTAAAAAGTGTACTGCTAATTAAAAATGGACAAATCCAGATACTAAAGATTACTAGGTACGAATCGTCTCTTTGAACTTTGTATGAGAAGCCTGAGCAAATATTCGTGAAGGCATTTCTCTGTGGATGAGAGTAGATGACTCTGAATTTATTACTGAAGAGGCAAGGTGGTTCATATATATAAATAAATAAATGAATACCCCCTCAAACAGCTGCTTGCCACAGAGATCTGACAGGAGCCTGTCTGTTTATTTGCCATAGTAGAAGGTCTGTGAGGATGGCAGGGCACCTCAGCAGAAAAACAACACATACATCCATGCCTTACCCGGGGCTCGAACCCAGGTACCGTAGATCAGTAGCCAAGCGCGCTAACCACTCGGCCATGGGACGGCATATATATATATCACCTATAAAATATAAATAAATACCCCCTCAAGCAGCTGCTTGCCACAGATGTCTGACAGGAGACTGTCAGTTTATATGCCATAGTAGGTCTGAGAGGATGGCAGGACCTCAGCAGAAAAACGACACAAACACCCTTACGCGATGCTCGAACCCAGGTCCCTTAGATCAGTAGTCAAGCGTGCTAACCACTCGGCCATGTCTAACGGTGTTCATTAACAGCATCAAATAGCTTCCTGTTTCAAATGCAAATCGCACCGCATCCTTCTTCTAAATATAAATTGGGTTATTTCGGAAAATACTTCGAGCAACCCTTCTTAATTGCAAATAATATCTAGCATTCAGTGATGAATATATGAGGGAGGTTTAAGGGGTGAACCCCTCAAGCCTCCCCAAAATAATCATCCCTCCCCAATGTATAGGTTTCAAAAATTATTTTGCATTTTTATGTTTTTGAAATGTTTTGCAACTATTAAGCATTGATGCAAAATGTACAGTGGCTCAAAAAAAATATCCGAACACTATGGTTGATCACAGAATTCAGAAAAAATATCCGGCAACGATTTTTTTTAGAAATTAGTGATCTGGCAACCTTCGTGTCACATGACACGAAGGTTGCCAGATCACTAATTTCTAAAAAAATCGTTGCCAGATTATTTTTAAAAAGGTTATCTTGGTAAGGTCGATCTGTCAACCTTCGTGTCACGTGACACGAAGGTTGCCAGATCACTAATTTCTAAAAAAATCGTTGCCAGATATTTTTTCTGAATTCTTTAATCAACCATAGTGTTCAACACGAAGGTCGCCAGATCACTAATTTCTTTAAAAAAAAAAAATCATTGCCAGATATTTTTCTGAATTTTAATCAACCATTGTGTTCAACACGAAGGTCGCCAGATCACTAATTTCTAAAAAATAAATCGTTGCCAGATATTTTTCTGAATTCTTTAATCAACCATTGTGTTCAACACGAAGGTCGCCATATCACTAATTTCTAAAAAAAGTCGTTGCCAGATATTTTTTCTGAATTCTTTAATCAACCATAGTGTTCAACACGAAGGTCGCCAGATCACTGATTTCTAAAAAAAAAAAAAAAAAAAAAAAAAATCAACCATAGTGTTCAACACGAAGGTCGCCAGATCACTGATTTCTAAATAAAAAAAAATCTTTGCCAGAAATTTTTTCTGAATTCTTTAATCAACCATAGTGTTCAACACGAAGGTCGCCAGATCACTAATTTCTAAAAAAATCGATGCCAGATATTTTTTCTGAATTCTTTAACCAACCATAGTGTTCAACACGAAAATCGCCAGATCACTAATTTCTAAAAAAATAATCTTTGCCAGATATTTTTTCTGAATTCTTTAATCAATAGTGTTCAACACGAAGGGCGCCAGATCACTGATTTCTAAAAAAAAATCATTGCCAGATTTTTTTTCTGAATTCTTTAACCAACCATATTGTTCAACACGAAGGTCGCCAGATCACTAATTTCTGAAAAAAAATCATTGCCAGATATTTTTTCTGAATTCTTTAATCAACCATAGTGTTCAACACGAAGGTCGCCAGATCCCTAATTTCTAAAAAAAAAATCGTTGCCAGATATTTTTTCTGAATTCTTTAATCAACCATAGTGTTCAACACGAAGGTCGCCAGATTACTAATTTCTAAAAAAAATCTTTGCCAGATATTTTTTTCTGAATTCTTTAACCAACCATAGTGTTCAACACGAAAGTCGCCAGATCACTAATTTCTAAAAAAAAATCGTTGCCAGATATTTTTTCTGAATTCTTTAACCAACCATAGTGTTCAACACGAAAGTCGCCAGATCACTAATTTCTAAAAAAAAATCGTTGTCAGATATTTTTTCCCTGAATTCTTTAATCAACCATAGTGTTCAACACGAAGATCGCCAGATCACTAATTTGTAAAAAAAAAAAAAATCGTTGCCAGATATTTTTTCTGAATTCTTTAATCAACCATAGTGTTTAACACGAAGGTCGCCAGATCACTAAATTCTAAAGAAAAGACATTGCCAGATATTTTTTCCTGAATTCTTTAATCAACCATAGTGTTCAACACGAAGGTTGCCCGATCACTAATTTGTAAAAAAAAAAATCGTTGCCAGATATATTTTCTGAATTCTGTAATCAACTATAGTGTTCGGATGGTTTTTCGAGCCATTCTACCACTAATTTTTGCTTGCTTATTAGTTGTTGTTTATTTTTTTTAAATGTTTAGATATTGATTACCTATATTTTAATCTTTGGAAAAAAAAACAACGGAAATTGGGAATCCCCGAAAAAAAAAAACAGAAAGAAAAATATTTTCAAAATACGCCACTTTTCTTCTTGAAGTACAATATACGCAATATCGTTTTTTCTATTCCATATTTGAGTTCTTCTTTTAAGTACAAATACCACCAGCATCCTACTTCGAATACAAATAGTTTGGCATTCCAAACATAAATATCTTCAGCATCCTTTTTAAAAATAACGCGTTCAGACATCCTTCTTAACAAACAGTCCCCTATTTCCAAAGATCAACATCTCCAGCAACTTACTTTCAAATGAAAACAGTTGAAGGATCTTACTTTATACGAAAGCGGTTTCTTCACCTTACTTACAAACGAAAACAGATCCAGCTCCTTATTTTCAAACGTAAACAGCTCTATAGTCTTATTTTCAAATGAAAACAGTTCTAACATCTCACTTTCAAAGAAAATTTTCTTTGCAATTGAGCGTTGAGATTTATCTCCGAAAAATTCCTCGCCCTGCCCACGGTCAGTAGGGGACACAAATGGGCTTGGAAAGGCCACCGTCCCTCGGATGGGACGTTAAGCCGTGGGCCCGTGTGCGGGAGAGCCATACCCTGTGCACGTGAAAGAACACGCTGGATGGCCTTGACGGGAGGCTACCATCTGTCTCCCAACAGCTGTTCCAGTGGGTCTCCTCCCCCAACCTTCTCTGAGCCTTCGGGGTCCATGTGACTTGGCCATTTAGCCCATGGTGTGCAAAAAAGTGCCGTTCAGAGGTAAAACAACCCAACGTTAAAGAACACGCTGGATGGCCTTGACGGGAGGCTACCATCTGTCTCCCAACACACTGTTCCAGTGGGTCCCCTCCCCCAACCTTCTCTGAGCCTTCGGGGTCCATGTGACCTGGCCATTTAGCCTATGGTGTGCAAAAAAGTGCCGTTCAGAGGTAAAACAACCCAACCCTCAATATTTTTGTCTGAAGTAAATGCGTTTGACTGAGTTTTTGTTAAATATTCATTCTCCTTAACTCTTCAATATAATATTGTTGAAATTCGGGATTTAGACAATCCTGATCAAAAAGCCAGATTGTTACCTTGAAAAACGAAATAATGTTTTATTCAAACATCTGTTTTATTAATACATATGATTGCAATTTTCAGAGGATAAAAGAAATAAAGAATTATAAATATCTACGAATTCTAATAGATCAAAATCGAGCATGGAAAACACATCTTAATGAAAGAATTAGCAAAATAAATAATTTCAACCCTAAACTTTATTTTATTAGAAATTTTGTTAATATTTCTTTCTAAAAATTATTCATTTCTATTGGGTAAAATTTTATTTTATATACTAGTGATTTATGAGGGGCATTCAAAAAGTACTTGAAATGCATCTGCAGAACGAAAAGCATTGCACTTACAGTCATTAAAAAAAATCCGAACACTATGGTTGATTACAGAATTTAGAAAAAATATCTGGCAGCGATTTTTTTAGAGATTAGTGATCTGGCAACCTTCGTGTCACGTGATTACAGAATTCAGGAAAAATATCTGGAGCGTGTACAGCAACTGTACACGCTCCAGTTACCGTTCACAGCAAACTGGAGCGTGTGCAGTTACTGCATACGCTCCAGTTTGCTGTGAACGGTAACTGCACACACTCAATATTTCCGTGAGTGAGCCCACACGATCCAGGTCTTTGTGAGCTCACACGATCCAATGTGCTGTGAAAATTAACCGCAACCGCTCCAGTTTGCTGTGAACGGTAACTGCACACGCTCAATATTTCCGTGAGTGAGCCCACACGATCCAGGTCTTTGTGAGCTCACACGATCCAATGTGCTGTGAAAATTAACCGCAACCGCTCCAGTTTGCTGTGAACGGTAACTGCACACGTTCAATATTTCCGTGAGTGAGCCCACACGATCCAGGTCTTTGTGAGCTCACACGATCCAATGTGCTGTGAACATTAACCGCAACCGCTCCAGTTTGCTGTGAACGGCAACTGCACACACTCAATATTTCCGTGAGTGAGCCCACACGATCCAGGTCTTTGTGAGCTCACACGATCCAATGTGCTGTGAACATTAACCGCAACCGCTCCAGTTTGCTGTGAACGGTAACTGCACACGCTCCATATTCATTGCATTATGTATTCATACGCATTATATATATTAAAAAAAATCCGAACACTATGGTTGATTACAGATTTCAGAAAAAATATCTGCAGCAATTTTTTTTTAGAAATTAGTGATCTGGCAACCTTCGTGTCACGTGACACGAAGGTTGCCAGATCACTAATTTCTAAAAAAAAAATCTTTGCTAGATAATTTTTTTTTTTTTCAATTCTGTAATCAACCAGAATGTTCGGATATTTTTTTGAGCGACTGTACCTTTGACATATCATGAAATTCCCCAATATGTATAATTAGACAAGTCTTTCTTAAACTACTGTCCCTGAGCCTGGAGTAACCCTAAGATTCCACGGAAACTCTTTGGGGTTCTGCGAAACCCTTGAAAAATCGACAATAATTAGGTAGAATTTCATTTTGTTGCTAAATTATATATTATGTTAGACCCCGAATGTATTATTAAATTGTTTTTCCATTTGTTGCCATGTTTTGTCTATCGTATTTTCAAGAACATTTTAATATCTGTTCCACAAAAATATAAATGTTGCTACGGGACCTGGGTTCGAGCCCCGGGTAAGGTATGGACGTATGCGTCGTTTTTCTGCTGAGGTCCTGCCATCCTCTCAGACCTTCTACTATGGCATATAAACTGGCAGGCTCCTGTCAGACCTCTGTGGCAAGCAGCTGCTTGAGGGGGTATTTTTTTTCGCGGGGGGGGGGGGAGTCCGTGGTCTGAAAAGTTTTAGGAACACTGTTCAAGACTGTGTAATGTTTCAGCTGTCTCATCAGTTTGTAACATTCTGTCCACGCATTAAAATAAACAGCTTAGAAAGGCATTGAAATAATTCTGCTATGTATAGAACAAGAGACTTATCTACAAAGAAATGCCTTCACATGTAAAACGAAACTCATAATTTTAGTGAGAAGTGTGAAGAAACAGAGACAATGATTTTATTCACCATCTCCAATTGCAGATCAGATAGTGAACTTCTTTCATCCATGAACAAATGACCTTTAGAAGTAGATGCTAGTGCAGTTCCTCAGATACGTCTCATCTCCCAAGACTTTTCGAGCATTAAATCTTGTACTGACAATGTGGCAAGAAAATGAACAAACTGTCCATTCTTCTAACAAAAAGCAGCCATAGTTCAGTTCCTTGGATAGAAACACAATCTCCAAATCATCCAGAGCTACTTTTTGTTTTGCTATTTGTATGTAACATGCTTGTAATATAACCACACGCGCACTTCGTATTTTCTGCTTTCCATGTTTTATGTGACAATCCAAATGCATGCACATTTTAAAAAGCTATGAAAAAATATATATATGAAAATAAAGTATTCAGGTATGTCCTATAGAATTTAGCTGAAGTGTAAAAAGGAGATGTATTTAGCAAATTGGTTATAATACGAAGTTTAAAACTTTGAGGAAATTTTATGTTCAGTTGTATAGCATATGTTACCGCTAAAGTGCAGAAATCAATTATTCTACAGATTATCTAGGTATTGTGCAGATTAACTAGGGTGATCCGTTAACGTGCGGAAAATTGTTTCATTTCTCAAATTACCTAGGTAATCTGCAAATTACCTGGATAATCTGCACATTACCTACTAGGCTCTCGTTAAAGTGAAAATAAGATCTTTGCTGGAACAACAGGAACGTTTCTGTACCCTTAAATTAACATAATGTTATTTATCTAGTGTCCGAGAGTAGAGTTGAAACCAGGGTCATCCCTCTGTCAACATGAATCAGTCGTCCGAATTATAAAAAACGCCCCCAAAATGAGCAGGCCAAGTGAGAACGAATCATTTTAGTGATTCGTTATCAAGAATGAATCACTTTACCGATTCGTTCTCACTTGGCCTCCGCTCATCCGGGGCGTTTTTTATAATGCGGACGAGTGAATCACGTGACACGAAGATTCCTATTCAAGAGATTCACCACTATGAGAGAAACAAACTTTTGAACTTAACGATACGGAAGCCGTTAATGTGCACATTACCTAGGTAAAATGCGGAAAACTCTTGATTCCGCACGTTAACGGAGCAAATCAGTTAATCTGCAGATTAGCTAGGTAATGTGCACATTAACGGCTTTCGAGCTTTAGCGGTAACATATACATTTCATTTTGCAAGAAACCTTTGACATATAAAGCGTGAAATGTTACTGATATATGCGTAATGACGTCACAGCAGTAGGTGATCATTGTTGGAAAATTTCAAATTTTTCATTTTATCCCGTTAATTTTAATAGTACTTTAGCTCAGTGATTATTTTCAACCATAGCCAGGTTCTGTGATTTTATTTGCATATGAATATAGATTCCGTGATTTTATTTCTAGATGGAATTCTTATTTCATTTATAGATAAACTTTGGTGGAGCTCAGCTCCAGCATAATATTTGTAAATGAAGCCTAGATATGTGTACAGTCGCTGAAAAAATATCCGAACACTATGGTTGATTACAGAATTCAGAAAAAATTTCTGGCAACGACTTTTTTAGAAATTGGTGATCTGGCAACCTTCGTGTCACGTGACACGAAGGTTGCCAGATATAGTGATAGAGGGTTGCCAGATATAGATATAGTTGCCAACCATAGTGACCGGAGATAACGAAACAGTACCCAAATTTCTGATATGTTCAAAATTAGCCTCAAAGACTAAAATTTTCCCTAATTTTCTAATATAGTGACATTGGTCCCCCATGCGACCAAACGTGTTAACAAAAACCACGCGACTACGGCAGGGTTAATCGCTTGTAGGATGTTTACACTGACATTTAAGAACGCCGTTGCCAATGCTAAAAATTTTCAAATTGAATTGAAACAAAACCAGTTGTTTAATGTGAATGGGAATTGAGGAGGATTGGAGATTCATCACGGAGGATTGGTTGACTGATATTCGATTGATACAAGCGTCTGCAAACAGCTCCCTTCCTTTCTGGTTGGGGCGGAGGTGGCTCAGTCGGTAGCGCGCCAGGCTCGTAATCTGTAGTTCCCAGGTTCGAGTCCCAGCTGGGTCAGCGTTGAGATTTATCTCCGCAAAACTCCTCGCCGTGCCCACGGTCAGTAGGGGACGCCGATGGGCATGGAAAGGCCGCCGTATGATGGGACGTCAAGCCGTGACCCCGTGTGCGAGAGAGCCATACCCTGTACACGTTAAAAAACACGCTGGATGGCTTTGACGGGAAGCTACCATCTGTCTCCTAACAGATGTTCCAGTGGGTCTCCTCCCCCAACCTTCTCTGAGCCTTCGGGGCCCTTGTGACCTGGCCATTTAGCTCATGGGGTGCAAAAAAGTGTCGCTCAGAGGTAAAACAACAACCCAACTCATTTCTACACAAATTTTGAGAGCTCGTGTCTCACTTTCAAACTGCATATTCTGTTATTTCCTGCATTAAAGATTAGTTTTTGTTTAGTCCCCCTCCCCTCCGACATTTTATTAGACTTTAAACACGAAGAATTTACCCGGTGTTGCCAAGATCATTGCTGACTTGGCGCCCACCCTCAGAGCTGGTGGCAAACAGTCGCGATATTGATTTCGACAGATTTTGGCATTCTGTAATTCCCGACATACTTCACCGAAAAATTACAAATTTTGTAGGCGTGTTCACTCTGCCTGACCTCATATTGGGTTAGAAAATCAACCCCCCCCCCCCCCGACATTTTATGACAATTTGAACACGAAGAATTTCCCAGTGTTGCAAAGGTCATTGCTGAGACGGCGCGCGCTCTCAGCCCGTGACAAACGATCGAGATATTTCGTCAGATCTTGGCATTCTGTAATTCCCGACGTACTTCATGGAAAGGTCCCAAATTTCGTACGCGGGTTCTCCCTGCCTGACCCCTTTTCGGTTAGAAAATCCGGTCCCCAGCTGCATTGGAAAGCCTAAATAATGCTTTTGGAAATGTGGGGATCTGGCAACGGCATCAGATTTGCGGCAGAAGAGTTAAATGTTATTTTAACACTTTACTTTCACAGTTAGGGAGCAGAAAATGGCAACAGTAAATTTGACAGCGATTCCCGTTTCCCGTAGGAATAGCATGGTAAATATTTTTGGTTCTAGCAAGCCTCCTTTTTGGAATTTCGACCTTAAATTTAGCACTGCAATCCGGACAACAACCAGAAACGTTCTCTGAAAATTTGGAGCGTATTCGTTGATTTCCCGATGAGTTATGGCTGCCACAGACACACACGGACACTTTTCTTATTATATAGGTGACAGAACAGAATAAAAATCTGCTGAAAGCGCAAAGATTATTACAAAAGTAAAAGCAAAATGTACTTTTTCGTTAGAGATTAGTTTATCCCTGCTGTTGTTGTTGTTGTTGTTTTACCTCTGAGCGGCACTTTTTTGCACACCATGGGCTAAATGGCCAGGTCACATGGACCCCGAAGGCTCAGAGAAGGTTGGGGGAGGGGACCCACTGGAACAGCTGTTGGGAGACAGATGGTAGCCTCCCGTCAAGGCCATCCAGCGTGTTCTTTAACGTTGGTTTGTTTTACCTCTGAGCGGCACTTTTTTGCACACCATGAGCTAAATGACCAGGTCACATGGACCCCGAAGGCTCAGAGAAGGTTGGGGCAGGGGACCCACTGGAACAGCTTTTGGGAGACAGATGGTAGCCTCCCGTCAAGGCCATCCAGCGTGTTCTTTAACGTTGGTTTGTTTTACCTCTGAGCGGCACTTTTTTGCACACCATGAGCTAAATGTCCAGGTCACATGGACCCCGAAGGCTCAGAGAAGGTTGGGGCAGGGGACCCACTGGAACAGCTGTTGGGAGACAGATGGTAGCCTCCCGTCAAGGCCATCCAGCGTGTTCTTTAACGTTGGTTTGTTTTACCTCTGAGCGGCACTTTTTTGCACACCATGAGGTAAATGACCAGGTCACATGGACCCCGAAGGCTCAGAGAAGGTTGGGGCAGGGGACCCACTGGAACAGCTGTTGGGAGACAGATGGTAGCCTCCCGTCAAGGCCATCCAGCGTGTTCTTTAACGTTGGGTTGTTTTACCTCTGAGCGGCACTTTTTTGCACACCATGGGCTAAATGGCCAGGTCACATGGACCCCGAAGGCTCAGAGAAGGTTGGGGGAGGGGACCCACTGGAACAGTTGTTGGGAAGCCTCCCGTCAAGGCCATCCAGCGTGTTCTTTAATATGCACAGGGTATGGCTCTCCCGCACACGGGGCCACGGCTTAACGTCCCATACGACGGACGACAGCCTTTCCAAGCCCATCGATGTCCCCTACTGACCGTGGGCAGCGCGGGGAATTTTGCGGAGATAAATCTCAACGCTGACCCAGCTGGAACTCGAACCTGGGAACTACAGATTACGAGCCTGGCGCACTACCGACTGAGCCACCCCCGCCCGTTTATCGCTGCAAAAATACTCGCCACATACATGCGCAGTTGCTTCTAAAGGGAGCGGACGTGACGCTTCTGTGGTTGATTGCTGTGAGAACGCGAAGAGTCAACTGCGCATGCTCAGAGTAATCTCTCCTTTTGCCATTTATATCTGACAACAATTGTTATATCAAACCATTTATATGTTTTCAGAATTTCACGTAATGATTTATTCAGTTTTCAAGGATATCTCACAGTTATTGTTAGAATGTGTCAAGGTTGTATTATATATTATTATATTTTATTTATATTCAATGCAAATCTCAAGCGTTTTATGGGGCGAGGGTGGCTCAGTCGGTAGCGCGCCAGACTCGTAATCTATAGTTCCCAGGTTCGAGTCCCAGTTGGGTCAGCGTTGAGATTTATCTCCACAAAATTCCCCGCCCTGCCCACGGTCAGTAGGGGACACCGATGGGCTTGGAAAGGCCGCCGTCCGTCGGATGGGACGTTAAGCCGTGGCCCCGTGTGCGGGAGAGCCATACCCTGTGCACATTAAAGAACACGCTGGATGTCCTTGACGGGAGCCTACCATCTGTCTCCCAACAGCTGTTCCAGTGGGTCCCCTCCCTCAACCTTCTCTGAGCCTTCGGGGTCCATGTGACCTGACCATTTAGCCATGGTGTGCAAAAAAGTGCCGCTCACAGGTAACACAACCCAATCCAAGCGTTTTATCGGATTTGTTAACAATTTATTTTTCATACAAGATAGAAATTCACATTTTTATCTTTATATAGCCAAAAAAGTGCGTTAGAAATACTAAATGATAATCTCATCTGGATAATGAATGCACAACAAAATTATCCAAATGAACAATAAATAATCAGGTTGACAGTTTTCTTGAATGGTCACTTCCTACTCTGACGTCAGAACTCCGCGAGATTTCGTCAGAATCGAGATCTGCTCTAGACAGCATTGGAAACCTAAAAAAAATTGGAAATTAAAAATCATGTGACACGTAGTTTAAAAAAATGTAACATAAACGTGGCACAGATTCTCTCAGTTTCATAATAAAGTACATAACTTATCAGTTTTTCAAATTGGCTCTGTCTCCATTATTTTCTGTGTCAAAACTGCACTTTTCTTGTTCAGATGTACAGTCGCTCAAAAAAATATCCGAACGCTATGGTTGATTACAGAATTCAGAAAAAATATCTGACAACGATTTTTTTAGAAACCTGACATTAGTGATCTGGCAACCTTCGTGTCACGTGACACGAAGGTTGCCAGATAACTAATTTCAAAAAAAAAATCTTTGGGTTTAGTGATCTGGCAACCTCACTTGCCAGATCAGTAATATCTAATTCAATTGTTGTCAGATTCTAATTTCTATTTTCAATTGTTGTCAGGTTCTAATTTCTAAACAAATTGTTGTCAGATATTTTTTCTGAATTCTGTAATCAACCGTTTGCCGGATTTCTTTCTCATTTATTCCTTTTTCTCTCTCCTTCAGTTTTTGTACTAAGGTTACGTACTAATCAACTCCTAAATTGTTAACAAATCTGAGGCAATCTAGATCATATCTGTAAAAACATATATGTACATTCCCGCTGATAAGCTTCGGCTTAGTGGGATTTTTTAAGTAATATTATTATAGATAATACTTATTGAAAATAAATTTGAATTTGATACTTTTTTGAGCGACCGTAGCAGTTTGTTGGCCACAGAGGTCTGACAGGAGCCTGTCGATTAATACGTTGAGAATTTGTAAAGAAGGCGTGATCTTAGCAGAATGACAACGAAAGAAACATACATGCCTTATCAAGGAGGGGGTGGCTCAGTCGGTAGCGCGCCAGACTCGTAATCTGTAGTTTCCAGGTTCGAGTCCCAGCTGAGTCAACGTTAAGGTTTATCTCAGCAAAATTCCCTGCCCACGGTCAGTAGGGGACACCGATGGGCTTGGAAAGGCCGCCGTCCGTCATATGGGACGTTAAGCCGTGGCCCCGTGTGTGGGAGAGCCATACCAACACCACCTAGAGGAGAAGGCCGTACCACTGATTTGTGACGTCAGCATTACTAGACCGGACTGCCGGCAGAATAGATTGAGAGATAGCTTATCCTTGTTAATAGAACTTCCCACTTAGATTTTGAATATTCACTAATAAATCATTAAAATAATTTGTTTTCATATAATTAAAAAAAAATCCCACTTTTTTCTAATTTTTTTTCGAGATAACTTTTTTTTGCTTTGATTAGTATTGATAAACCATTAATTACCGTTTCCGATTATACAGATAGCTTTAAATTATTATTTAGATAATAACACTCTTTAAATGTTCGGAAATTTCAAAACTTTTAACGAATTTTGCAAACGATCGATTAATGTATTGAACAAGTACTAAATTTTCACTCTTAAAGGATTCTAGAAGAGCGAAATATATTTAAAAAAAACTACTTGTTACAAAATACCACAGATATCTATTTTTTTTTCACAAATATGTATGTATATATATATGAGGTCTAAAACATTATTTAATGAAAAGAGTATGTTTCAATATTGCATATGTTAAAAAAAACAACCAACAAATTCCTCATTAAAAAAATACTTTTATTTACAATATGAGAAAACAAATATATATAGGATACACATTACAATGAAACAAATATTTCATTGTTTACTTTATTTTTAAGAAAATTGTGCAATTAAAACAGGAAAATTCACCAATCATATGGGAGAATTTTTAAGCAATATGAGGGAACTTAATATTGTGCAATACTATTTAAATTTAAAAGGAAAATTTTATGATATTCCATTCATCCCAGTAGAACTCTTTTTTTTTAAAATAGTTTAATAATGAAAGCTGTTTTTAAAATGCATCACATTAATAAAAACTGTTTCTAGGACAACTATGACTTTTAAATAAAAAGAAAAGAAAAATTGCTTTCCCAAACTTTTTCACCCTAATGCATATTAAAAGTAATTTCTTCACATAACATAGAAATTTTTATCCTTTTTGCTATCATAATAAACTTTAATAATAGAAAAAAAAATTCTGAAGAAACATGAAAGCAACATCTAAATACATGTGGTCAAAAGGTTTGAACAGATTCAAAATACAACAGAAATATAAAATACAATGAGTATTATACAATGTAAAGGTCACATTGAAATATCCATATACACTCAGTAATTATGAAACCTAATTCCATGTTATGTCAATGGAAAGCTAATTTCAAACCTTTGTAACTTTGAAAATGAGCTTTTATGAAAAAAAAAATGAAATGAAGATCAATTAAAGATCTCAATCAAATTTATCTAAATCTATGTTCATTAAAAATCAAAGAATTATGGAAACTGGGATATTTAATATGAACAATGGCTGTTTTAAAATATTGATCTGGGAAGTAGTTGAAATAAGTTAATCTCAAAACAGTATCCCATATTAAATTTTATTAGCATAGTTTTAGCAGAAAATGTAGCAATTATTTAAATTTTCACCAACTCTGCAGAATGCGCATTACTGTTTAAGATGTTGATATATAATAAAATACCCCTTCAAACAGCTGCTTACAACAGAGGTCTGACATGAGCCTGTAAGTTTATATGCCATAGTAGGTCTGTGAGGATGGCGAAAACCCGGCAGAGAAACAACACGAACAACCATGCCTTACCTAGGGCTCGAACCCAGGTTAGTAACCAAGCGAAACCTCTTTAAATACTAAATGAATATTATTGGAATATAGAAAATAAAGGTAGATTTTTAACTTATATATATTCAGTCATATTTTCCCATGAAATGTTTATTTTAGAAATTACAGAACTTTGAAATTATCTTTCCATTGACATAACATGGGATTGGGTGGTCATAATTAACAGAGTCTATATGGGGTAGTTTCATGGCAGCAAACACAGACTTTTATAACACAGAATTGAAAATATTTATGATAATACAATTGTACATACATGTAATAAGAAAAGATTTAACTTATAAAATTTGCAGCTATATATATAATTAGTAGAATTGTAGCATCATCAGCAACTCAGATTTAATGACTGCAAAACTTGAATTAAGTAAAAATAAAGTATTACAAACAATATACAGGGTGATTCAAAACTTATCGTTCAAATTTCGTGGGGAGGTAGGGAACACGTCAGGTAACCGATTTCACATAGGAAAGTATGTCCGCAAACGTCATCTACATGAACAAAATGGACAAGTAAAGCGAACACAAGGAAACAGTACAGTTAAGTGGTAACGAATGTGACTTTTATTCCAACAAGGTAAAGTACAGGTTCACAGTAGGTGCTCAAAATTGCGACCATTTACACGGACACAGGATTCACAGCGCCGTTGCATTGACCGCCGAACATTTTCAAAAACGCCTGGCATATCACGGACAATGCCTGCGGCGGCCACTATTCTTGCAACAAAGTCCATTTCACTGTCGACGGGGGTCTCGTACACATGGTCTTTCATGGTCCCCCACAAAAGAAATCCATGGGCGATAAATCAGGTGACCTGGGTGGCCAAGCGATCGGTCCACCTCTACCGATCCATCGATGGTTGGTACACACAGCGCCCTCTACATACGCATGCGTACATTTGCGGACATTCTTTCCTATGTGAAATCGGTTTCCTGACGTATTCCCTACCTCCCCACAAAATTTGAACGATAAGTTTTGAATCACCCTGTATATCAACTATTGAACATTTTACTAACATTGAATAGATAGAATTAGCATCTAAAATTTTCTTATATTTTTATAGAGGTCAAGCTGTTTCAAATGATTCAGTATACTCCAAATGTGCAAATCAAATTGAAGAATTAAAAAAATATCTAGATGTCATTTACATAAAGGTTGATGAAGTGGCAAAAATAAACTACACCAGTAGGTTCTTAACAGGATTCCTTTCCAAAGGCAAGTCGATAAAATAACTTTAAATTTGTATGGTGTCAAAAATATACAGAACAGAAAAAAATGTTTTGCTATTTTGTAAAGAGCATATACTTAACATGCCTGGAAATATATTAAATAAAAACATTATTCTAATCTTGACCTTCTGCAGAGTTTTTTAAACCTTAAGTCATTAACTATTATGCATATCTTAACTGCCATATCTGGTGAAGATACTTTCGAATGCTAAAAGCAACAGGGTATTTTCCCTTTATAAACAGATATCCTTACATTAAAATTTTAATATTACTTTAACTCACTATCAGTGTAAAACTAATTATTAACAAAGAACTTGGAAGAAGAAAATGTGTATCAGAACCAGTACAAGGTTTCTAATAACATAGTCAATCATCTCCCTCCAAACAGAAACTGACATCCCCCAATGATACAGAAAACCTTATTGATCTGTTGACCAGGCTAGTTCATAGGCATATCAAATACCCATTGGCAATCACTATTAGAAATTTAAAAAATCCTACATTTGCAAGGCAGAAGAAGCCACAAGATATGCATATATATTAAAGAAAATCAAGGAATAAATTAACTTCCTAAATCTCCCATGGCTTTTACAAAAACCAAAGATTGACACTTAAGTTTTCTGCTTATAATGTTCTCAATTTAAAGTAATGAAGGAAAAATAATATTCAGAAAATTCTATTTGCAGTTTAATGAGTTTCAGTTGATCATTTCATCCAGAAACTGGTGGTATATGTTCCAACAGAAAATTATAAATTTCATACCCCACTAAATGCATGTATAACAGAAGCAATGAAATGGATTGGAAAGAAAACCATATACTGTCACATACTGCATCCATACTGAATAGCTGTCCAAACAAAAGCATCCACCCCAAGTATTTGATACATTGATAAAAAAATTTAAAGACAACCAAAAATATAATTTATCTTCAGGGGTCCAGCCATAAGAGTATAGTGGGAAGTGAAAATGTTGTGGAATTGGCAAAAGATCACTCAAAAGTAACACTAAACACAATATTAAGAAAAAACCTACTGACAAATGCAGGTACAGATTCCCTTTGATCATAGATTTAGCCACAAAAGACATGAAATCAGTAAAATAAAAATGAAATAAATCTAGTAGACCCTGTACAGTAGCAAAATATAGTTAAAGGAACTGAAAATAGCTATTGCAGCTTACATGCAATAAAATTTCCACTAAAATATTGCAAAACATTTGACAATAAAGTTAACCAGTTTTTGTGTCTAAAAAACAATGGTTGAAACAATAGCACACCATTCCAAAGTGTTTTCCACCATTGTATTTATTGGGCTATAATTATTTGAAGGTGGGTCTATGATGTTGTGGAGACTTTTCCATTACAGTGTATCATTACTTTCCAAAAGGCTTCATGCTAACTGATGAAAATGACAACCAGCTATTTTTACCTCCCTCCAAATTTGATATTTCTTAACCTACTTTTTAACATTAGGTACTTTCAGGTACTTGCAGACTAACCAACTACACGAGCAGATGGACAATCCAAAGACTCGTGTAATAAGAAAAATCAAAAAGCATGCTTTATAGAAGATCCATGTTCAATTACTGGCTCAAAGCCTGTGGAAATTGTTTTCCAGATATTAAAGATGAATGAAGATTAATAATTTCTTCATTTAATTATCTTTATTTAACAGTTTAAAATAAATTATCTGCATTGGGTGAAATTAAGACATTGGATTCTGGACTCAATAAAATATTTACTTAAAAATATCAACCACTGATATCAAATTTGTAACATGATTGAGATTACCAAACATAAATTTTTGAATTATATTAAATCTCATAAGAGTAATTTTTAAGGTGTGAAATTAGACAATCAGCATTTTGACTTTAACACAATATCAAATTGTATAAAAATCTGAATATAATTTTCTCAAAGTGAAAGTAACATACACAAATTAATCCACAGTACCTCATTGATTTACTAACATTTAATCACTATCAAACTCCTTAAGTATTATGATGATAATGAGTATAGTGGAAAAATTACCTTGAGCCAGGCGAGATCCAAACACATAACCACAGACGTAGGGTTACTCGATGCCAGTGTTATAAAAGGAGGATATGCTTTCTTTGTGAAATAAAATAAGTTTTTTCATACTAAGTTTTTTGCCAAGTACTAACAGTTGAGTCGAAAAAAAACAATACTCATTAAATATACTATAAAATATATGGTGCAGTGATTTTTATTCCTATTTCATAAACAATCGAAGGTTATTTCTCCTAAAGCGTCATAATGATTAGTAACTATGCACTGTCATAAAAGGTAAACTTTTTGTTACTTCAAACTCTGACTGAGGTAGTGGTCAGCAATGATTTCAGTTTTGGGCGTAATATTTTTTTAAAGTGTATTTGTGGATGCTTTAAAAGTAGTTGAACAGTACCTCTTCATCAGTATATGGATACTTTAGAGGTCAGAAAGCTTTCTCCCAGTTTTCATGTCAAACATGCTGGTTTCCCTTTCAACATCAGATGGTGCAAAGTGGAGTTCACACACCTATGTATGCAAAAGAAATATTGAGAATATGTACAAAAAAACCTCTGATGAATGATAAACATTAAAACAAAAATCCAAACACCAGGAATACTGTTCACCATACACTAAAAAATTTTATTCAGAAATGAAGACTTTTTACCTTCGAAAGTAAAAGCTATAATTGTATTCAAAACAATTCTATAATCAGTGTATTTTCTAAGATTTCAATAAAAATCCATGGTTAAAAGAATTAATTCTCCCAAGGAATGCACCTATTCTACCAGTAAGCTGGTTTTTCTCAATATTTCTAGCACTTCTTTTATCATATATAGTTCACCTTGAAAGCTAATGCTAACCATCTAAATAGCATTCCACTGCTAGTACTAACCATAAAGTGCTTTTGGTAATGCCACTATAAGGTGATAATGTAAAATAAAATGCGAAAAATCATACTGAGCTGAAAATCATTTAAAACAACACTCTTATGAATGAACGTTTAAAGGTTTGAAATATTCCAGTCCAGGAATTGAGCCTGAAAACAACTCCAGTAATAAGTTTATTGTTTCAGACAATTTCCTCTTACTGTAATTTTCAGTTTATTAGGCATAAATTTGTTTATATAGACAGCACCTGGTATTATACTAATGCTGAAAGGTATTAGGAATTGATTGGTCAGGAAATTTACTGTTGTCGACAGTTTCTACAATAAACTTTTACCATTACATATCAGTAAAATCAAAATACCTCAAATTTTGTCTAGGCTTTGAACATGGGTCCAATTTGTATCTAAGTATACCAGTAATAACACCAAAATAATTTCTAATACTTATGGAGAGATTTTATATTTAAAAGTAGGTTTTTCCCATGATCTTGCCTTTGGCTTATATATGTATTTCAAGTTTAACAGTATTATCGTATTAACTTATACGAGATATATTTGAACTCTATGGATATATAAATATAGTGATATAACATTAGACCCTGAAACTATCCCAACAAAAGTACCAATTTCTTAACTTACTGCTGTAATCTATATATATATTATACAAACGTAACATACAATAGTTAAAACGACAATTTTTACTTTAGAAGTTCATAAATATGACAACAGATATTAATACAGAATAAAGTTCTTCTTACCTTGGATGCTTTCTTTGGACAGAAGTTTTGCGTTGGCATTGAACGAATCCATTTCTGTCGCAAATCGATATCTTCTGGAAACTTAGAAACTAAGAACATTTCAACACTGAGGAACGCAGCAGCGTGATGGCATTTCGCTAAAAAAATCAATGAACGTAAAATACTGTGTGCACACACTAAAACGTTTTGCCGAACTAGCTAAACACGAACAAAAACAAGATGGAGGCGACGCTACTAGCTACGGTCGACTAAATTGACTTCATCAGAATCGCTTCACCGACTGGTAGGGCCTTCTCCTCTAAGTGGTGTTGGCCATACCCTGTGCATGTTAAAAAACATGCTGCATGGCCTTGACGGGAGGCTACCATCTGTCTCCCAACAGCTGTTCCAGTGAGTCCACTCCCCCAAACTTCTCTGAGCCTTCGGGGTCCTTGTGACCTGGCCATTTAGCCCATGGTGTGCAAAAAAGTGCCGCTCAGAGGTAAAACAACCGAACGTTAAAGAACACACTGGATGGCTTGACGGGAGGCTACCATCTGTCTTCCAACAGCTGTTCCAGTGAGTCCACTCCCCCAACCTTCTCTGAGCCTTCGGGGTCCTTCTGACCTGGCCATGTAGCCCATGGTGTGCAAAAAAGTGCCGCTCACAGGTAAAACAATCCAACATTAAAAAACACATTGGATGGCCTTGATGGGAGGCTACCATCTGTCTTCCAACAGCTGATCCAGTGAGTCCACTCCCCCAACCTTCTCTGAGCCTTCGGGGTCCTTCTGACCTGGCCATTTAGCCCATGTTGTGCAAAAAAGTGCCGCTCAGAGGTAAAACAACCCAACATTAAAAAACACACTGGATGGCCTTGACGGGAGGCTACCATCTGTCTCCCAACTGCTGTTCCAGTGAGTCAACTCCCCCAACCTTCTCTGAGCCTTCGGTGTCCTTGTGACCTGGCCATTTAGCCCATGGTGTGCAAAAAAGTGCCGCTCAGAGGTAAAACAACCCAACGTTAAAGAACACACTGGATGGCCTTGACGGGAGGCTACCATCTGTCTCCCAACCGCTGTTCCAGTGAGTCAACTCCCCCAACCTTCTCTGAGCCTTCGGTGTCCTTCTGACCTGGCCATTTAGCCCATGGTGTGCAAAAAAGTGCCGCTCAGAGGTAAAACAACCCAACATTAAAAAAACATACTGGATGGCCTTGATGGGAGGCTACCATCTGTCTACCAACCGCTGTTCCAGTGAGTCCACTCCCCCAACCTTCTCCGAGCCTTCGGTGTCCTTGTGATCTGTCCATTTAGCCCATGGTGTGCAAAAATGTGCCGCTCAGAGGTAAAACAACCCAACGTTAAAGAACACACTGGATGGCCTTGACGGGAGGCTACCATCTGTCTCCCAACAGCTGTTCCAGTGAGTCCACTCCCCCAACCTTCTCCGAGCCTTCGGGGTCCTTGTGACCTGGCCATTTAGCCCATGGTGTGCAAAAAAGTGCCGCTCAGAGGTAAAACAACCCAACCTTAAAGAACACACTGTATGGCCTTGACGGGAGGCTACCATCTGTCTCCCAACAGCTGTTCCAGTGAGTCCACTCCCCCAACCTTCTCTGAGCCTTCGGGGTCCTTGTGACCTGGCCATTTAGCCCATGGTGTGCAAAAAAGTGCCGCTCAGAGGTAAAACAACCGAACGTTAAAGAACACACTGGATGGCCTTGACGGGAGGCTACCATCTGTCTCCCAACAGCTCTTCCAGTGAGTCCACTTTCCCAATCTTCTCTGAGCCTTCGGGATCCATGTGACCTGGCCATTTAGCCCATGGTGTGCAAAAAAGTGCCGCTGAGAGGTGAAACAACCCAACACAACCCAACCCTTATCAGGGGCTCGAACCCGTGTTCCTTTGATCAGTATTGAAGCACGCTAACCACTCGGCCACTGAGACGTTTTACAGTAAAAGAGTGTTAAGAATTTTTAATAAGAAATCTTGAGCCTGAGTTCAAAATAATGTTTAGCAGCAAAAATTATAAATGAATTAATTTAATTACATAGCAAACCAGATCACAAACGAACAACAATATAATCTAAATAACAATTTTTTCTACTATCAGCACGAAGTCAAACCATCAAGAGAAAGCTTCAGAATTTTTGATTGTAAGAATTGTAATAGAATTATTTTAAATATAAACTCTATCAAAAGCATAAAGTGTTGGGTTGTTTTACCTCTGAGCGGCACTTTTTTGCACACCATGGGCTAAATGGCCAGGCCACAAGAACCCCGAATTCTCAGACAAGGTTGGGAGAGGGGACCCACTGGAACAGCTGTTGGGAGACAGATGGTAGCCTCCCGTCAAGGCCATCCAGCGTGTTCTTTAACGTGCACAGGGCAAGGCTCTCCCGCACACGTGGCCACGGCTTAATGTCCCATCCGACGGACGGTTGCCTTTACCAAGCCCATCGGTGTCCCCTACTGACCGTGGGCAGGGCGGGGAGTTTTGCGGAGATAAATCTCAACGCTGACCCAGCTGGTACTCGAACCTGGAAACTACCGATTACGAGAATGGCGCACTACCGACTGAGCCACTCCTACCTCAAAAGCATATAGAGAATCTTTATACTGTACAGTACTCATCAAGAGACACAATTACCTTTGTGAATGAATTTACAAGTTACCAAGCTTCATCTTACCAACACAGTATATCATGAACTTTTCTATGAAGAAATTAAAAGGTTGGGTTGTTTTACCTCTGAGCGGCACTTTTTTGCACACCATGTGCTAAATGGCCAGGTCACATGGACCCCGAAGGCTCAGAGAAGTTTAGGGGAGGGGACCCACTGGAACAGCTGTTAGGAGACAGATGGTAGCCTCCCGTCAAGGCCATCCAGCGTGTTCTTTAACGTTGGGTTGTTTTACCTCTGAGCGGCACTTTTTTGCACACCATGTGCTAAATGGCCAGGTCACATGGACCCCGAAGGCTCAGAGAAGTTTAGGGGAGGGGACCCACTGGAACAGCTGTTAGGAGACAGATGGTAGCCTCCCGTCAAGGCCATCCAGCGTGTTCTTTAACGTTGGGTTGTTTTACCTCTGAGCGACACTTTTTTGCACACCATGGGCTAAATGGCCAGGTCACATGGACCCCGAAGGATCAGAGAAGGTTGAGGGAGGGGACCCACTGGAACAGCTGTTGGGAGACAGATGGTAGCCTCCCGTCAAGGCCATCCAGCGTGTTCTTTAACGTTGGGTTGTTTTACCTCTGAGCAGCACTTTTTTGCACACCATGTGCTAAATGGCCAGGTCACATGGACCCCGAAGGCTCAGAGAAGTTTGGGGGAGGGGACCCACTGGAACAGCTGTTAGGAGACAGATGGTAGCCTCCCGTCAAGGCCATCCAGCGTGTTCTTTAACGTTGGGTTGTTTTACCTCTGAGCGACACTTTTTTGCACACCATGGGCTAAATGGCCAGGTCACAAGGACTCCGAAGGCTCAGAGAAGGTTTTGGGAGGGGACCCACTGGAATAGCTGTTGGGAGACAGATGGTAGCCTCCCGTCAAGGCCATCCAGCGTGTTCTTTAACGTTGGGTTGTTTTACCTCTGAGCGACATTTTTTTGCACACCATGGGCTTAATGGCCAGGTCACATGGACCCCGAAGGCTCAGAGAAGGTTGTGTGAAGGGGACCCACTGGAATAGCTGTTGGGAGACAGATGGTAGCCTTCCATCAAGGCCATCCAGCGTGTTCTTTAACGTGCACAGTGTGTGGCTCTCACGCACATGGAGCCATATCTTAACGTCCCATCCAACGGAGGACGGCCTTTCCAAGCCTTTCGGTGTCCCCTACTGACCATGGGCAGGGCGGAGAAATTAAAGACAACCAGCCACTTACTCTACTAGCATATTGTCTCTTCGGTTTGATTGCGAAGTTTCCTGAGCAACCTTCACTAAGATTAATACAAAATATACCGTTTCAGCTTACCCCGACAGCTTTTTAATTCTCTCTTTTTAAACATCGTGAAATATTCAAGTTTTGCCTGTTCCAATCAGCTAGTGAAGTAATTCTCACGCTCCAGCACAAGACGTGCATCAAAGTGATACTTCACATCGTGGTTTTATTGTTGTTTGTTCATCTGTCGTAACACTTCCCCCCCCCCCCACATAGGTCTTGTTCGTTCCGGATTCCGAAACTTCTTCAGATCTTCGATGACAAGTGGCCAAACGATCCATGTGAACCACCTTGCACTTTGTAGTCAGAAGTCGACGAATGCAATACACCATATCGTTAAACCTGTTAACTACCATATATTGATTGCCCTTCCCAAGGTTTCTGAAGTTTTGAAGAAAGTCTCTTCTTTCTATGTGGATTGATTCACCTAGCAATTGTCCTTCAGGTTTTTTAAAATTCAGTAACCATCTGTGTGCAGCATGATCAGTATGCAAAAGAAATTTCTGGCCATAGAGATAATGATTAAAATGTTCTATTGATTTTACTATTGTTAACAGTTCTTTTCGTGTGACAATAATTTCGTTCTGGTTTGGATAGGGTTTTGTTAAATTATGCAATAACTTTTCCTTGTCCGTCTTGTTGCTTTGAAAGTACAGCACTAATTCCTGTGTTACTTGCATCAGTATCCAGTGGCGGCTCGTAACTAAAATTTGTGGGGGTGCTGCTCCAGAAAATTTTTACCCTTTGTTTTAAAATTGTGTAAAAGGAAACAAACATGTATTAAAAAGAAAATTTATTCACAAACTTGATAAAATCCTAAAAGAACAAAATCAAACATTTTTTACTTACTTTAACCTAAATTGTTACAGTTCAAGCTTAATCTATTCATTTAAAAATGAAATCTATTTTTCTTGTTTCAATTTGCGCAAAAAAAATTAATCAAATAGAATAGCTGGAAGCAGGATAATAATCTAATTCTACACTTTATCACATTCAAGAATATGGTACACGAAAACTACCTTCAACCAGCACGCCAGGGTCGGCACTGCGGGAACGACAGTGCTCTCTCTCCCTTGCAGCCTCGCGTGTAGCTTCCTATGTGCGCATGCGCACAACAGTCAAACACCTCACCGCTAGTACTGTGAAGCACACAGTTCCATACAAAGATTTTTGTATCTTTTTCATAAACTGGGGGATGGCTACTGATATTAAGCTTAAGGATTATATATTGTACAAGTATAAAGAAAGAATTAAAGAAAAAAGGACTCATTATATTAAATGTTATCGATAATATCAAGTTAAAATTGGGGGTGCTGCAGTTCCACAGTGCCTATACGCGAGCCGCCACTGTCAGTATCTATTATGAACTGTTTTCCAGCTTCTAGAGGCTACTTCACATTCGGTGATCCACGTGAACCGCTGGCCCTCCTCTGTCAGACGATGTAATGGCGTTGCGATGTTGGAGAAACCTTTGAAAAATCTTCTATAGTAGTCCAATAAAACTACAAAGTTGATGAACATCTTGTGGTGGAGGCCAGTCTCTTACAGCTTCTATCTTACTGGAATCAATCTTAATCTCTGATGTAGTGATCACATGACCAAGATAATGAACTTCTTGCTGGAACAGTTTATACTTAGTCGGTCCCAATTTTAGCTTGGCTGCCCTAAATTTTTCAAACCCTTGACGAAGATTTCTCAAATGTTCTTCAAAAGTTCTTCCAAGAACTATGATATTGTCCAAGTAAACCAGGCAGACCTCCCAAGACAAACCTTTGAGCACCGTCTCCATTAGTCGTTCAAACGTTGCAGGTGCATAGCAAATTACAAATGGCATCACTTTAAACTGCCAAAGTCCATTTCCTGTAGTAAAAGCTGTTTCTCACGATCTTCAGGATGTATACCAACTTCCCAATAACCGCTCTTCAAGTCCAATGTCGAGAACCATTCTGACCCAGATAAAGTGTTTGTCAAGTGTGTCATCAATCCTGGGTAAAGTAAATCAGTCCTTCTTTGTTATATCGTTCAATCTGCAGTAATCAACATAAAATCGGGTAGATCCATCCTTTTTCTTGACAAGAACCACTGGTGATGTCCAGGGACTAGATGATGGTTCTATACTATCTTGAGATTCCATGTCCCTTATGAGTTGTTCTGTCTCCTCCCGTTTTGCTAATGGAAGCCTTCTTGCTGGTTGATGGATTGGAGGAGAATCACCAGTGTTGATCTTATGTTCTGTCAGGTTAATACGGCCATAATCATTTGATGTAGCAGAAAAAATGTTGAAAAACTGTTGAAGCAGGTTCTCTCGCCTTAGCAGCTTGGTCTTCAGTTAATATTCTTCTTGTTTCTCTCCACAAGTCAGTAAGATGAGAGGTGATGTCTGTATGGTGAGGTTTGAGTCAGTAACTGCTATTGTTTTTGCACTTGTTATCCATGTAGCAGGTTCACACATTGCTAATTCTTCACCCCTTTTCAATATTCTATTGGATTTCTTACAGTTCATCATTCTAAGAGGGATCTGTTCTTTATCTACATTGACTAAACTCCTTGCAACCACGATACCATGAGCCAAAGCTCCTTTACCAGGGCATCAGTGACTGCCAATCGCAAGGCCCCAGAAGTCTCCGCCCCAATGTCCGTGGACTCTTATTTCCCTTTGTGCTGGGATTTCTGTGTCTTCGTCACTAATACTGTGATCACACTATATAAAGAATCAGATATTCGGCTAAGCAGAGGAATCTCTTCTGTCTTATAGATGAATAGACTGTCAATGTGTCTAATGCTGAATCCAAGTTTCTTTAAGAAATCAAGGCCTAATATGCATTCATCATAGATGTCAGCGATGTAAACAGGATGGCGTACCAGACAGTTACCAACTCTGATCAGTTACATCTTTCCATGGACTTTAGTACCATCTTCAGTGGCTGTATGGTTATTATCTAACATTCCAGTTTGGGTGAGATATTATCTTTTTTTATTATGTCTGTTCTGAATAAAGTTGGGTGGAGGAGAGTGGGGTGGAGTCTATTTGACAACAATCAAACCGTTACACTACGTGCAGAATCACACAATTAGATGCATGATGAAACTAAGAAAATTGAAAGCGTTGCAAATGTATACAATGAATTAGGTATTATAAAATAAGAAAATTATATGTATTTTCAGGTATTTCAGGTACTGAAATACATAAGGATGAATTTTAATGTTCAAACTTTACGGACATTTGAAAAGAATACTCGACTGTCAAAAAACCTTTTCTTATTTGATTTAAAAGCGAACAACACTATTGTTGAAAAACATTATATTTATTTGGCGCCAAAGTTTTTTAACTGCTTACCAGAGTACATCAAAGGAATAAGAAATGATAACTTTTTCTATAAGGAATTAAAAAAATGGATTTTGAATGTGGTAAATATTGAGACTATGTTTTAGAAATAAAAGAGATTTAAATGTAATATAATTTCAGTTGATGCTGAGTTGCCCTTAAGGTGCTCAACTGAACCACTTACTAACGCACAGTTCAATACAAATTTTTATATTTTTTTCTGTTTTTCTACCCAGTAAAGTCTTTTCATTTTTTATTTTTTTTTATTTCATTTATTCTTAATGATAATTTTCATACTTATAAATTAGTTAAATATTTACTTAGATTTTTTGATCAAGCTAGCAAAGTGTGAGGAAATGTGAAACTGAAGCATGTTATCTTTTCGTTTCATTACAACATAACTGTTAAATTTCTTCCACAAGCAAGTTTTTACTCTCGTGGAAGACTCAACATTTTTTCTCAGACTTGTACTGAAAAATGTAGGTAAATTTATAAAACACTAATGAAATATAATATTAAAATTTTCCACATATATATATGGTATGAATAAATATATGTTTTTTATTGGACAAACTATGTATAAAGAAGAATATATATTAGAAAATGTAATACTTTAAAATTGTGTATCTGAGAAATACAACATTATATATATTTCATTATAACTTGAGTTCTAAGGTAAAAAACATGTAAATGTAAAGTACTGCATATTCTGATAATAAATTATCTATCTATCAAATCTATCTAGTTACATTTGCACCAGTGTCTACTATCATACAGCAAAGCACTCTATTCATGGTTTCATCAACAACCAATCCGTTATTTCCACCATGTAGTACTTAAACGTGGGCAACTTCCCCTGGGGCCAATCAATCAACAGCCAGCCTTTGCCCTTCACGAAGCTTAGGCAGATTTTGTTGTCTGTTAGAAGTGCTTGAATTCTGCACCCACCATTTATTGCAGTTGACTCGAATATGTCCAGTCTTGTCACGATTCCAACACTCTATGCTTGTAGAAATCCTTGGAGAGGAATCTAATCTCTTTCAAAACGGAGAGTATGGCTTTAGTTAGTTCTTTCATTTCACTATCCTTTTCCATAGTTTCTTCTGCATTCACAAATCGCACTGCGTTTATTTGCTCGGGAGGAAAGGCTGGAGCACTCGTATTTCATGGCATGTACCACAGCTGACTTCAAGGATTCACCCTCTAACATCCTCAGGGATTGTTGAGTCTCAGGGTCAGCAATATCATCAATAAATTTTAATTGAGCTAAGTTATCATGAATTTCTGGTGAACAGTTACTTATAAGTGAATCTAGCTAGGCGCTCAATATCACTAGCAGTTCTTGAAAAGTTTTACCACTCATCTGCATACGATGTTTAAATTGAATCACATAGTATTGTTTTAAATAACTATCGCCAAACCTAGCCGTCCGGTGGCCGAGTGGTTAGCGCGCTTGGCTACTGATCTACGGAACCTGGGTTCGAGCCCCGGGTAAGGCATGGATGTTCGTGTTGTTTTTCTGCTGAGGTCCTGTCATCCTCTCAGACTTTCTACTCTGGCATATAAACTGACAGGCTCCTGTCAGACCTCTGTGTCATGATGTTTCAATCTGTAAATCACCTTTTTTTCGTATGTAAATATTATTAGTTTTATATATGAAAAAAATCGTGAACTACATTTGACATTATACTAGAACAGAACAGTATTTTGGAATGCGTTATTTATTTTTAGGTCTCTCTGCTTAAACAATTTCAATTTAAAAGCAAATTTCTAACCTATGAAATGTCGAATTGCCACTTTTATAGTACTTTTCAGTACCTTTCTGAGGTGTAGGCTTAAGATTTTGTACATGTTCATGGCATCCATTGCCAGTATTATCTCTAGTAATATTACCTCGATGGACCAGCTCTGTCTACTCGACCAACATATTACCTCTTCCTTTTGATTGCCATGTCTTGTATAACTTTCACTTCAGCAGAAACAATCCTTTGTCTTTTCTTACTAGTTTTATTAACAAAATTCCACAATCATCAAGTCTTTTAACTTTTCGTACACTCACCACATAAAATACTCCTTCTTCAGATTATTTTGTCACGTAAAAATTTAGACTACGCTTCCTTTTGCACTCCAACTGCGCTTCATAACAAAACTTTATTCCTTGTTCTTTTAATCAAGTCGTTTGATGTCGTTGGCGACGTAGCTCTCACGCTGAAGCATACACGAGCGTTCAGGACGCTTTTATGGTAAATTCTTTATAGCATGTCCTCTGTCGTAACATTAAGTTAAATGAATTTTGCCTCTCTTCCCATACTAGCATTCTCAAAGGGACGCCCGGCCCCCTTGTTCCCCTCTACGTCTAACTCTGGCACTTAATATTTTAATTTCAAAATTTACGTTACATGGCACCTTTGGGTGGAGCTATATTGGCCAGAAAAGGTTCTATATTGGCCAGAGAAGGTGCTATATTGGCCTAGAGCAGGAGTTCTCAACGTGAGGTAGGGGGTAAAAAATTTTCTGGCACGCCGTGACAGCTCAAAAATCGCTAGATCTAGTAACAAAATTCGCTAAGTTGGCATTATTATACTATAACTGTAGTTTTATTCAGTTTTATCCAGTTGCATACACATTTCCAGGGTGTACGTGAAACATAAAAGGTTGAGAACCATGAGCCTAGAGCAGAACAATGGCCTAGAGCACTTTCGATGTTCACCTTAGCCATGTTCCAAGAGTTTCGAAATCATATTATTTATGGAAATTTATGAAATAGGGTACCTTTTCAGTTTGTAACACAATGTTCTCGTAAACGGTCAAAGCGTATGTGAGTTCAGACAATATGACCATTAGACCAACGTCGACAGGTATTTTTGCACTGTGTAAATGTGTGTTAGTCATATTTAAACTTCAACGAAATAATAATCCTAATTTGATTTTTCTAACCATGAAAAAAAAGTATCTTTTCTGTTTTATATTATAATATATTGGACGTAAACTATTGGAAAACTATTTAGTAATAATCTATCAATAGACTGAAAACTTCGCAACTAGCATAATGATAACATCATGCCTTGATTGTAGTGGTGGTCAGAAGAAGCACTAGCTAACAATTTTAGGGTTAGGTTCAAGTTAGTTGAAGAGGTAGGTCAGTGATCTCTTGAACAAAGTAGTTTTTGCCTTAGGAATCGTCACCGTGCAATAAATCTACTTCTTTTGTTTCGTTGGAATATGATCAAAAACAACTAGAAGTGGTCAGCTCACCCAAATGAAATGTTTTAATTCATGTGATGTCGCTGTATGCTACGTTTGTTTTTTTTAACTTATTTGATACCGCCGAAAACAGTTAATGGCATCTTCATCATCTTTATAACTTTCTGTTGTGCTCAGAAATTACAGTGTAGCTGAATTTTTGAATTATTTTTTCCCTAATTACAGCATATAATGCCTCTAATTGGAAAAAAACGTTTCGTCAGACAGAAGCCGCCTGAAGATCTAAATCCTGATGAAGAATTGTTTTATTGTAAACTCACTCATGAAGTTTTCAGGGAATATGAGTAAGTAGGTCGTTCTTATTGTCAAGTAAAAAGTTACATAATGTCTAAAAGAACATGGATACAATGGAGCTTTTTCCAATTTTCAATTTCTGTGAGATGGAAGGTATATCAGTGAACATGAGATTTACGTGCGGAATATATTTTGTTTTAAAAAGTTAGGATTAGCGGGAAAAACACTACGTAATCGCATATTTTTGAATTTTTTTTTTCAATTAAAGACGAGATAAACCTATTAGGCTTAAAAACGATTTTTTTTACTCTTTCCTCGGACTTGCGTAGTGGCAGTTTTTGAAATGTTAATTCTTATAACTCATAGTAATGCAGGTGACTTTATCATTTAATGTGTTTTTTTTTCGACTTGGTAGATAAATGTGTACTTTTGACACTTTTAATTTATTCCTGAGTTATGAGAAACTGGAAAATCATCCCAGTTGTTGCAAATGTTACTAGGGAATGCCAAATTAATAAGATTATAATACAGAGTTGTTCATAAGTAACATCATAGTTTAATAAACTCATAATTTATTTCAATTGCTTTAAAAATATAACATGCTATTATGTCTGGCATGTATACAAGCAATTTATGCAATATACAAATTATACATACAACTCAATTTAAATAAATTTATATAAAGGGAAATAAAACTGTATTTCAACTTTTAGAAGCCCATGTATTCAGCAATGGGAAATCTCATGTGGTATTGAAACCAAAGACCATAAATATTTTGACCAGATAATGGAATAGGCTACGATAGTGTGACTGGTACCAGTTAAAAGTGTTAACACCAATGGTGGCACGTTCAATTTGCTTTCCACAAATATTGTTCATCAGAGTACATTGTAAGTAATCAGTGCACATATTTTATACTTTGATCTATTAATCATTTGAGTGTAGTCTCTTTACATTTGATTCTTCCTCTACAAACATTGTATGAATCAAGAATAACTTTATAGTTACTTTACAGTGTGTTTTTATATTATGAAATATTTACTAAAGTTCACCTTCCTCATAGATCTATATGTCATGTTGGCAGACTATTGTCGACCTCTGTGGCAAGCAGCTGGTTGAGAGGCAATTCATTTTTAAGCCTGAATATGTTCAAGCTAAAACATAATGAACCTGGCTTCTAGACTATCTTAGGTAGATTCAGGGCCACCGAGAGCAAACCCGGATCCCTGGAAAACAATTCCGGGCCTGATGACAGAAAAAAAATAAACTGTAGATAGAAATTGTTATTTATTTTTTCTGTAATATAATAATACGGAAATTGAATAATAGTGATACAATATTGGGTAAATACAAATTAATAGTTGTTTAACAAAAAAAATTCTACTCGTATAATAAGGTTAATCTCAAGAAACTATATCAGATCACAAAGTCAAAAAATCACAGCTTGAGTCCCTAACAGTGATACAATATTAGGTAAATACAGAATAATAGTTGTTTAACAAAAAATTTCCACTAGTATAATAAGATTAATCTCAATAAACTATATCAAATCACAAAGTCAAAAAATCACAGGTTGAGTCCCTAATAGTGATACAATATTAGGTAAATATAGAATAATAGTTGTTTAACAAAAAATTTCCACTAGTATAATAAGGTTAATCTCAATAAACTGTCATATCGGATAACAAAGTCAAAAAATCACAGCTTGAGTCAGATTTAGATTAAATCACAAAGGTGCTTTGTGAGCCTTACGACTTGCAAATAAATCTATCACTTTTGAAAAATCAGAAATGTTTGACTAGCTCAGCCTCGACTGATAATAAGCCCAAAGATGAACGCCTGTTTTGACACGTAGTTGACCATAACAAATTTTTAATCCTTGATAGGCAACTGAAAGAACTTTCTGCTTGAGCCACAGTCACTGGTATTGTACAAAACAACCTTAATGCAATAACAATATTGGGAAATAGTGGTTCAGGATTCAGATGTTTTATTTTATTAAGCCAACTGTATAGGTAAAGGATTTTTTTTTCATGTATATTTGCATCATATATCAATTTCAGATGTATTAGTTCTTCAGAAAACTGCTCATTAATATCATCATATATATTTTGTAATTTTCTTGCATTTTCTTGGATTTCTATCTCATTTAAGTCGTGAAATAACCACAGCACACTGAATACAATGTTTATTTCTTTCACTGCATCAAATCGAGTTGTTTCCAATAACACTGTCTAAAAGAACATTAAACTTCAATAATTCAATTGGTGTTATTGTCAATTCTTCAGCATTTCTCTTCCTCTTCCTTTATTGTCGATTTGAAAATTCAGCCTGCATACTTAAATTTACAGCTATGAGCTTGCATTCATTTAGGATTGCCTCCCAACTCTTCCTAATCTTTTTCAAATCTGTTAGAAAACTAGAAAGATTTGCTACATTGATGTCAATGGTGGTATTTTGAGCTTGTAAAACCATGCTTAGGTAGTTTATGGCTGATAGAATTTTGAACCAAACTGTTGTCATCATGAGCATTCAAATGACTCCATATATGTCTTTATACCATTCAAATCTGTTTAAGTGTATGCAGTTAGATTTAATTCTAGCACCATGTCGATTGACTTCTTTATTGAAGGAAGCTTTTGTGCAAATGGTTTCACATTCTCAATTCGAGCAGACCAACGTGCGTTGGACATGGAATGAAGTGAGCAGGCAGTATTTTTTTTCAAAATTTCCCACCTCTGAGGACTACTGCTAAATATCGCACCTCGGCAAGAAAAGTGACATAACTCAAAAAATGCGTATTTTGAGTTTATGTCAGTGATAAATAGGTATTGTGTTCCTCTACGTGAACGAAAAACGTCACATCTCTAACTCGCAAATTAACCGCCAGGGAGCAGTTGTGTCAGTTTTACTTTTAGGCTACTTCACAGTTTTATTGATTTCTTTAATTTGTTATTTCTCAAATACTGCATTTTTGAGTTATGTCACTTTTCTTGCTGGGGTGCGATATATTATACAGCTTCTGTACAACATCAAAAAATGTTATTACCTCAGGACAACATTCTGCTGCATGAACACCATTGAGATTCAAATTGTAATAAGCACAAGGAGAAAAAATGGCCAGGGGATTAATTTCCAAAATTTCCTTGCGCGTGGCACTCACTTATTGGAATATTACATTTTTTAAGTGTTTCAATTATTAAATTTGCAATGGCATCTCCTATTTTTTTTATTGCAATCTGAAAATTCCATGAATCTTTTAAAGATTTCATATTTATTTGTTTCTTTGTTTGCAAGAACATAATGCAAAATTAATGTCGTTTGCTCCAGATGGACGGAATCTGGTGTTACATCTACCATATAGAAAAGTATTTTTCAACTTCTTTTTCCTTTAAGTTGCAGCTAAGAACATTTTCAGCACAGCATGAAATAAATTCATTTTTGAATTTCGCTGACAAATAATGAATCTGCAATCTTTTCTTTTCAATTTGTGATTCTTTCACTTTTTTCAAATGCTGTCAAGGAGTGGATCATAATGACTTATGATCACTAGCATTCCTAAGAAATATCCATTTCTTGAATCACCAATCAAGTTGCTGCTCCCCCTAAAAACTAATCCATGTTTGGAAAGAAACAAAACTGCATCCAGGTATTGCTGTAGTAAGTCTTTCCATACTTGCGTTTCACTTTTTATTTTGTGCAATAACAAACAATTCACTGTCGTGTTTTTATTCAGATTGTTTTGTAAATTTCGCCATTCTACATAACATGCCCTGTGATTGTTACTGTTTTCATGATCAGGTATGCGGTGGGCAGACAATGTCAAACAGGACCTTGTTGGAATTGGTGCGCAGTGGCCGAATACAGCAGATGTAGCTCAGGACAGACATGCTTGGAGAACTAAATTGCATGGTCTGGTTGGACCTCCGTAGCCCATGGCTGCTTGAGGATGATGATGATGATTTTGTCATAGAGCTTTTTTTAGCTTTTGGAAGGTCCCCAGCCAATTTCTGTTGTAAAAATAGATCGCTATACTTCAGGTAATTTGCAAAATAGACACGGAAAGTAGAATAAAGCTTGTTTGGTTTTACTCCAAACCAGCCAGTCTTGAGGAACTACTTCATTATTCCTTAAACGACAATTCAGCGCTACACAGGAAATTTATTTCTGTCATGGTCGGGAGGAAAAATTGTTGGGTATGGTCTGGTCCTTGTCGAACAGCAACTTCTGTTTCGTTGGTGGTGAAGTATGATTTTAGAAGGCCAATATCAAAATTTAATAATTTCTCATTATTTTGTTCATTTTTAGACATCGACAATGTTATTTCTGTTAAGCAAGAAGCAGAACGCAGTTCAATTGCATCAGATTTGCTTCCATCTGCAGCTGCACTTGGTCTTGGTGATTCAGCAGATTGTTCAATTTCATACTCAGATTTACTTGATGCACAAGAACCACTTTCATTATTGTTTTCTTCAATTGAGATATTTTCAGCTTGATTTTCAGGCAAACGAGGAGAAATGGTAACCCATTTCTTTGAAGAGTTCTTTGACCTTTAACAGCTTCTTTCGCTTTTGCATCTTGTTCTCTTTTTTTGTGCTCTGGATTTATGATGGTAATTCATAATGAAGAGTTGAACAAGAACAAACACAACCTATGGTTTAAAATACGTTATGAAAATTATTTTAATAATAATTATAATATCGCATATTTATAAGTTTACCTTTGACAAAAATGTGAAAATGAGATGGAAAATAAAAATTTACTTTCAACAACTTCATTCATGACACGAGTGACAAAGACATGCATTCACCGACATAAATCAAAATTGCACTTCATTAGTTGTTAGTTGAGTGACTGACGCAACTAACATGCATGAATTCAACGTAATAGGTGGCTTGTGCAATATGTGCATGCAGCATGATATGTCCACATGATGTGCCCACTGTCTGTGCACAAGCTACTGACAGAAATGCCACAAAGGGGCTGAAAATATTGATAACAGCTAAAATACATGAACAAAATGTGCAGTCAAATCGGGTTTGGGGCCTGCACCTATAAACACTGTTATTACAAGTATTACTATGTATTACAATTACCGACAAAAAGATTCAAGAAATTTTGCAACAAAATCAAATAATAAAATTGGATAGTGATTAATAGATTCTGAAAAAAATTCATCACCTCCACGGCGGGAATCAAACCCGCATCTCTCCAAATTCATGCCAGAGCGTGCTAACCATTGCACCACGCGTCGGACAACGAATATTTTCAGAATATGACCTTATAAATTTTCTTCTTGAGACGTGACTGAGACAGCGCCATCTATACTCAAGAAAACGTTGCATTTGATTATCAGATGTTAATGAGAAGGTCGCTAACGCGTTAAATATATAATTAAAATCAATCCAAAGTGAATGCACAGTATTCCCTGTAAAGAAACATTAATTAATAGATTCTGAAAAAAATTCATCGCCACCAAGGTGGGAATCGAACCCGCATCTCTCCAGATTCATGCCAGAGTGCACTAACCATTGCACCATGCATCGGCTTAACAGGGAATACTGTGTATTCACTTTGGATTGATTTTAATTGGATAGTGATTTGTAAAAAACAAAAAAAATCCAGACCCAGGCCCTGCAGGCTTCACGGGCCCCAGGAATTTGTCCTGGCTTACTCCCACCCCCCTCTCGTCGGGCCTGGGTAGATTCCTTTTCTTTCCTTTTTAAATAAATAAAAGTACTCCCTTACACAAAGAATGGAAATAACCTAGAAGCTATATTAGGCTTCTCCTGGTTTCTCAGGGTGAACTACTCAGATCATGTTCTGACTCTGTCAATAATAGTACTAGTTCACCTGTTCATTCAGCTGCAACTTTTTGAGGTTTAGGTGGGCAAGGATAAGCTTCGAGGTAAAGTTTTAAAATATGTTCATCATGAGAAAGAAAAGAATGTGAAATAGTTTGTAGTATTACTTATTGCACGATAATGTAATTACGTTGAACAGATTCATTTCATATAGCAAACTACCTCATAGCAGCTTTAAGCCTAACTAGGATATATGTTAGTTGCTGTGATGCACACTGGTGTATTTCTGACCCAGAAACAAACACACAAACTCCTTCTGGTTTAATAGTCAGGTACACTAACCACTATACCTGGTCTAGTGATATTAATGAGTAATATTACTATATGTCATATAAACTGACAGCCTCCTGTTAGACCTTTATGGAAATAGCCTGCTTGAGCAGTTATTTGTTATTATTAGTAGAAAATAATGATATTAAATGAAATCATCCTGCTTTTTGAAGAATATTTTTTGAATATAAAGTGTAAGTTCT